>PVJS01028450.1:0-25495 GCA_004027185.1 Glis glis | reverse complement strand
ATCCTCCGGTCTCCGCCTCCCAAAGTACTGGGATTACAAGCGTGCGCCACCACGCCTGGCCTATTTTTATTTCTAAAAAACTCTTTTGGGTGTTGGGAATGAACCCAGGGACTCACACATGCTAACCATGAGCTCTGCCACTCAGCCACAAATCAGCCCCAAATTAAGCATTTTAAGGCATACAATCCAGTAGGATTTTAGTCCACTCATAGTGTCAGGCAGCTATCGCCTTTATCTAGTTCTGAAGCATTTTCGTTGCCCCCAAAGGAAACCCCGTGCCATTAAGCAGTGACTCCCAATTCCTCCTCCCCTAGACCCTAGCAACCACTGCTTTGCATTGTCTACGGATTTACCTATCCTGGGTGGTTCCTGTAAGTGGAATCATATAATACATGGCTTTTTGTGTCTGGCTTTTTTCACTTAGCATAAAGTTTTCAAGGCTCATCCACATTGTAGCATATATCAGAGCTCCACTCCTTTTTGTGATAATAAGCTTTCCATTGTATGGATGCACCACATTTTGTTTATTCTTTGATCATTTGTTGGACGTTTGTGTGGTTTCCACCTTTTGGCTATTGCAAGCAGTTTTTTGGCTGCCTTGAATATTCGTGTGTCAGTATTTGGTGCTTATTTTCAGTGCTCTTGGACGTATACTTAGGAGCACATTTTTTGGGTCCTATGTTCTGTTTCACTTTTTGGGTTTGATGTTCTGGAATTAGGTACTGGTGATGGTTGAACAACTCTGATTATACTAAAAACCATCAAGTTGTATACTTTCAAGGTGAATTTTATGATATGTGAATTATGTCTCTGTTTTAAAAAGAGCAGCCAGTTTCCTAAGTGGAAATCGACGGAGCCTAGATTGAGTTATACTCTCAGCTCTGTGTCACCCCTTGGGGCTCCTGAGGACTCCTAGGGTGGGTGGGGACACTGAGCCTCACCCCATAACCCATGTTTGGGGATGATAGGTGGGAGCTGTAAGGCACCAAATGGGTTCGCTGCCTGCCCCCTGCCTGGTCTCATTCTGGTCCTTTTTGACTCTAAACAAGAGGTGCTCACTGTGTAACACAGTTTCCCCACCTGTGACATGGGCCTGTGAGCAGTCCAGCCTTGGCCACACCTGGGCTCTGCCAGGCGGGGAAGCCTGTAGTGGAGTCATGGAAGCCACTGGAAGGACACTGGCTGACACCATGCGGAAGCAGGGAGCCATGGAGGGCTTCAGACAGAGAAGGGCCCTGATCTGATTCATCTCCTACAAGGTCATCTAGCTGCTGTGTTAGAGGGGTCGGGGTGGGGGGACAACTTCCTCTCAGGATCGCTTCTTCCTTCTGAATTTCATGTTGCTTTCCAGGGCGACCCACATGGACCTCAAGACCAGTTCCTTTTTCTTTGCAGGGATCGTGGCGCCTGCTGCTTCCTTCTGGGATTGTAGCAGAGGCCAGAGACCATGGCCCTCCTGTCTGTCTGTCCAGCCTTCCCTGCACACCTGCTTCCTCCTTGGTCTGTTCCATCTGGGACAGACCTCTTTCCTATACTTCTCACACACTATGTACTATACCAATCCATGTGGGTAGTTGTGTGCCTACTGCTAGCAGGTACAAGGTGGGACTTTCGTTCTGCGTTGTCTGCTCCTAGGACACATGGTAGGTGCCCCAGAAATGTTTGTACAGTGGCTACATGGAGAGGGAATGAATCAGCCCATCTACAGATGAGGGAAGGGTGAAGCTCATCTTTTGACTCCCTGCCCAGTGCTCTCTTGCCACCTCCTTCCCAGAACACTGTCTCCAGGAACACGCCTTGCCTGTCACCCTGGAGGATCTGAGCAGTTGAAGTCTGTCTTAGGAGGTGCCCCTTGTTAGCATGGTGACTGTGGGACTGGCAGTTACCTGTTTGCATTTGCATAGGAATGATGGCAACAAGCCTGGCACAGTGGTACATGCCTGTGATCCCAGCTACTTAGGAGGCTGAGGCAGGAGCATCTCAAGTTTGAAGCCAGCCTGGGCACCTTAGTGAGACCTTGTCTCAAGGAAAAAAAAAAAAAAAAAGAAAGAAAGCCAGCTAGGTGTGGTGGCACATGCCTGTAATACCAGTACTTGGGAGACTGAGACAGGAGGATCACAGGTTCAAGGACAGCTTCAGCAAACAGTGAGACTCATCAACCTAGCGAAACCCTGTTTCAAAATAAAAATAAAGTAGGGCTGGGGGTGTAGCTTGGAGGTAGAATGCCTCTGGGTTCAATCCACAGTAACACACACGCACACACACACACACAAGGATGGGGTGGGAGAGGCTGTGGGTGTGCCTCAGTGGTAGAACAATTTCCTAGCATGGGTGAGGCTTTGGGTTCAATCCCCAGAACAACAACAACAACAACAACAACAACAACAACAACAACAACAGGAAGAAAGAAAAGACACAACGGCAGCAGCTTGAACCTGCACCCATTTGTTGAGCGCTCGTCTGTGCCAGGCGCTGGGCTCAGCAGGTTCAGTGAGTTTCCCAGTTTAACCTCACAGCATCCTGAGGAAGAGGGATGACCCTTCCCCCATTCAAGGACAAGGGCACAGGGAGCTTGCATATGGGCAGAAGTGGAAAGGTGGATACATCTTGAGCCAGTGAGGATGTGGGGAGCCAGCCCTCATTAGCTTTGATAGCTGCTGTGTAAAATTTGACAGTCTCTTCGGAAAGTCTCACAGCATCATGTGTTAATGCACATGTACTTCTATCCAAGCATTGCACCTGTTGGCAGCCCATTTAAAGAAGTAAAGCTATCAGGACGCATGGCTGTGTATGCAGGGATTTTTGTGGCAGCTTTGTTTTTTGTTTTTGTTTTTGGTACTGGGGATTGAACTCAGAGGCATTCTACCTCCGCACTAATTCTACCTCAGCGCTACACCCCCGGCCCTATTTTTTATACTTTATTTTGAAACCAGGTCTCACAAAGTTGCGGAGGGCCTCACTAAGTAGAGAGAGAGAGAGAGAGAGAGAGAGAGAGAGAGAGAGAGAGAGAGAAAGAGAGAAAGAGAAAGCAAGCTGAGGCTGTCCGCGAACCCGGATCCTTCGGTCTCCGCCTCCCAAAGTACTGGGATTACAAGCGTGCACCACCACGCCCGGCTTGTGGCAGCTTTGTGACAGAGAACTGGAGACTGCACTGGCTCCTTTCAGTTCCGTGTTCTTGGCCATCTTGGGCATTCCCACGTGATGTTCCTCTGCCTGGCATGCTTTTTCACGTGGCAGGGTCTTCCTGTTCTTCATATGTCAGCCTAGGCCCTCTGTACTGTCATATCTAAAGTCCATCCTCAGCCTACTGTCCCCATTTTTAGTCTCAGCCCCTGGTAGTCCAGGGCACAATGTATACAATGTATCATAATTGTACTCCTCTCCTTTGGACTCTCTGCTCCCTTAGGGGCAGGGCCAGCCTGTGTGGCTGACCCTATTGATACTTAGTAGCTGTTTGTTGAGTGACTAGTGATACAATGAAATAGCATTGCCCTTAAACAGACAGAGTTGGAATTACATGTATTGTGTTGTCCTGTTAGGTATAAAAACTTGTAGAAGGAAGCTTAAGAAGTGGGCTCTAAGGGGTGATGGGAAGGGCATAGACCTTTTTTCTATAGATCTGTGGCATGTGATAATAAGGGCAAATTACTTTTGTCATTAAAAAAAATCTGGTAAGCAACAACAACAAAAAAGGAAACAACTGTATCTCACCAGAGGGAGCATTGGGGTTTGAACCCTGGTGGTTCTGACTCCGAGCTGGTGAGCTCAGCCACCACCCAGACCCTCACCACAGCCTTGTCACACGGGGCCTCTGAGTCTCCTCACTGCAGGCTCAGAGAATGCGGAGTGGGGTTTTAGCTGTTTCTGTTTTATTTTGTCAAATTGAGATGTAATTTACAGGCTATAAATCATGGCGGTGCTTGATGAATTGTCACAGGTGTGTCACCTGCATAACCCCATCCAGATTGTGATTTCCAGAGGCTCTGACAGTTTCCTGGTGCTCCTTCCCAGTCAGATCTCCAGCCCTCTCGCCCCCACAGCTGGCCGGTCTTCTGCCCACCTTCCCAAGGATTAGTCCTGCCTGTCCCTGAACTTTATATAAACAAGCAAATATGCATGAGCTGTTATTACCCCACTTCTTTCACTCCGCGTGAACTCTGAGTCCATGTTGCTGCAGGTGCCAGTAGTTTCCTCCTTTTCCTTTTCATTGCTGTGTAGCATTCCATTGCATGTGTACACATACACACACATACACATACACACACACACACCCCTTGAGTATCTCTTATCTGAAATGCTTGGGACGAGAGGTGTTTCAGCTTTTAGATTTTTTTTGGAGTGTTTACATACATGCAGTGAGCTATATCATGAGGATGGAACCCAAATCTAAACACAAGTTCATTTATGTTTCATGTACACCTCATATACATAGCCCAGACGTCATTTTGTATGGTATTTTTATTGTACCTGTATTTTGACTGCACCTGTATTTTGACTGTAGCCCATCACATGACGTCAGGTGTGGAATTTTCCACTTGTGACATCATGTTGGTACTCAAAAAGTTTTAGATTTCAAAGTGTTCTGGATTTCCAGTTAGGGATGCTCAGCCCATAGCACAGATTGCTGCTGCTGCTGCTGCTGCTGCTGCTGCTTCTTCTTCTTCTTCTTCTTCTTCTTCTTCTTCTTCTTCTCCTCCTCCTCCTCCTCCTCCTCCTCCTCCTCCTCCTCCTCCTCCCTATTTATGGTACTGGGGATTGAACCCAGGGATGTTCTACTTCTGAGCTACATCCCCAGCCCCATTTTATTTTTTGTTTTGAAACAGGGTTTTGCTAGGTTGCTGAGATTCTTGCTATGTTGTCGAGGCTGTCCTCAAACTTGCAATCCTCCTTTCTCAGCCTCCCAACTACTGGGATTACAGGCGTGTACCACCACACCTGGCTTGCTTATTCTTTTTCCCATGAGTGGACTTGTGCCTTGTTTCTGGTTTTTGGTGATTGCAAATTAGCTGCCCTGAACACTTCTGTGTCTCTTGATGAGCACGGATTCAGTTCCCTAGGACAGATACCCAGGAGTGAATTACTGGGTAATAGGGTAGAATCCTTGTTTTACCAAGAAGATCAAAACTGAAGGGGTTCCAGAAGGTCTGAGAGAGGAAGCAACTTGTCCAAGGTCATGTGGTGGATTAGTGTCACTCGCCCCCTCCCATCTTACGCCCTCCCATCCCCAGCAGCAGCCTTGGGGGGAGGGTAGTCAAGCTGGAGTCTGGGGTCCCCTGCAGGGCCCTGTTTCTGGTCTTGTGGCACTAGATGTGCCAGTCAGCAGCAGTTCCCTTCCTCGCCCATCTCTGTCCCCTGCCCTGCCCTGGAGATAGAGGCCAGACTGCAGTTTGCCTTCCTTGGTGGTGCCAGGAGAGATGAGGAGGCACTCTAGTGGAGGCACTGTAGTTTGTTAGGTGTGGTGCTAGGGCTGGCCAGGACAGAGCAGGGAAGGCTGTCCTGGCGTCTGTGGCCTGGGATGGTGTCTGCATGCGCTTGAAGATCTGCACCCCCTCCCCCCAGGGTTCTTGCCGGATGCAGGTGTGTGTGGCTGCCTTCAGCAGACCTCGCTACAGACTTGTCTGGTGCACGCCTGGCCCAGGGCCACCACCTCCCAAAGCCCGCCAGACCCCCAGGCAGCACTGTGTCTCCTTCCTCAGCTCCCACCACACGGTTCTCCCAACTGCACAGCTCCTTGATGGCGCTGCCTTCAGCCCTATTCATGCTTGTGTCACCTCTCGGCTCTGAGCTCTCCCAGGCTGGGGATGGACATTAACATGGGAATCAAGAAACATTTTAAAATGAGCCCTTAATTTTTTTATTATAGTAAAACATGCATAACAAGAGTTACCATTTAGCCCGTGGCATTAAGTGCGTTTGTGTTTTTGTGCAACCGTCTCCACCAGCCATCTCCACAGTGTTTACATCTTTCCAGACTGAAGCTGCAAACCCACCAACACTGACCCCACGTTTCCCCTCCCCCGCCCTGCAAACCACCATCCTACTTTTTGTCTTTATGAATTCCACTACTCTAGGGGTCGCATCCAAGTATTTATACTTCTGTATCATCTACAGTACTTGCTCTTTTGTGTTTGGCTTATAAAGCACTTAGCATAGTGTCCTCAAGATACATGTTATAGTATGTGTCAGAATTTCCTTCCTTTTTGAGGCTGTAGTTGTTCTTTTGAGTACTTTTTTTGGTTTGTTTTTGTGGTGCTGAGGATTGAACCCAGGGGCATTCTACCTCCGAGCCACACCCCCAGCCCTATTTTATTTTTAATTTTGAAATAAGGTCTCATTAAGTTGCTGAGGGCCTTGCTAAGTTGCTGAGGCTGGCTTTCAACCTGCAATCTTCCTATCTCAGCTTCCCAAGTACTAGGATTATAGGCATTCACCACCATGGCCGGCTCCAACCCTTTTTAATACTTTAAAGTTTTAAACAGGGTATCACCAAGTTATCACACACTGGCCTCAAACCTGCGACCCTCCTGTCTTAGCCTCCCTAGTATTAGGATTACAGGCTTATGCTACTGCACCTGGTTTTTGAGCACATCTTAAAGGCATATCAAATTTCAGGATTGAGTGAGGGGGTCAGCTTGATGGTGGGAGGGGGAATAAATAACCTTTTCTGATGTTTACTAGGTTACCAGCCCTTTCCCTACAATGTCTCCTGTAACCTCACCATGCCCCTATAAAGTAGGTATCAAAGTTATTCTCATTTTATAGGTAAGGGAACCAGGCTCAGAGATGTTCATAACTTGGCCAGGGTCACACAGCAGGCTAGTGGCGAGCCAGGCTTGGCTGCCAGCTCTGGAGTTGTCTCCTGGAATCCTTCTTATCTCCTCTCTCTGGCATGGGTGTGGAGCTGAAACGGTAGCAGCGGGCCCATGTTCCCAGGCTTAGGCGCCCCTCCTAGGCCTGGCTTCTGTAGAAAGCCCCTTTATGCAGCAGCCTCCCGGGTGGGAAGGGGTGTGCAGGGAGGTAGGCCTCAGTGCCCCAGCACAAGGCTGGCAGGGGCGGCCAGAGGGCAGGAAGTCACTCTTGGCAGGACGTCTCCTGCACAAACAGCTAGCAGGAGTTTGGGATTGAGGGGACAGATAAACAGGAAGAGGGAGAAACTTTAAAGCATTTTCTTCCCCTCTGGAGTCCTGGCTTTCCTCCCCCTGCTCCCTCTGCCCTGGGTACGAGGAGGCGGGGCCCCTTTGCCAGAGACTGCCCACCGGAGGCCTGGTTGTCAAGCCTGTCGGGTTGAGGTCTTAGGGCCATAGTTTGTTTTGTCTGGTGAGTGGGGAGAGCCTGGTGTTGGGCCCCACCTGAGTTTGTTTTGTTTTTTAGTACTGGGGATTGAACCCAGGGGCATTCTATCTCTGAGCTACACCCCCAACCCCTTTTATTTTTTATTTAGAAACACAGTGTCTCTAAGTTGCTGAGGCTGGCCTTGAACCTGCCATTGCCCTGTCTCAGTCTCTCTCCCACCCGAGTTTGAATCTTGGTGCTGCTATTTATTTGCCATATGATTTAGGCCATGTCACTTGGCCTCTCAGGGGGTCAGATCAGCCATGCAGAGTGGCCCACGGGTATGTCTGGAGAAACGACACAGCAGCGGGTACTTGGGTAGGCCCGTGCAGGGTTATCTCAGCCCTCATCGCCCTGACAGTGGCTGTGATGACTACCTTCATTTGACGGACATTGAAGCACAAAAGGGCCAAGTGTTTCGGCGGCAGTCACACAGCTCTTGGTGGCGGAGCTGAGGCCTGGACCCAGCAGTCTGCATACTCGCCACCCCGCCCTGAGGTTGGGCACATGGTACCCTCGCTACCTTGGATTTCCTTCTCTTGTACAGAGAAAGCAAGCCTAGTTGGTGTGGATGGGGTGGCGTGAGGCCCGCTGAGCTAGGGCCCCAGTGACTCCGGAGTGATTTCTAGACCCTGCTCAGTGGCATCCACACGCTGCCTCCTCCGTGCCACCCTCGGTTGACACAGGCTGTGTTCAAGCCCCTCTATCGTCCTGGCCTGCGCAGCACATCACACCTCACAGAGAAGCACCTAACATTCTAGCTTTGTCCCCAAGGTGCTCAGGGTTCAGCCCACTCCTCCACTTCCTTCCCAAGTACCTTTTTACCTCCTAGGAGACTGCAGAGTGAAGCAGTTCTCTCTCCATGCTGTTCCCTCTGGGCAGAATGCCCTTCCCCTCCCTTCCTGGCTACCAGATGTCACTCATCCTCCCAGGCCCAGCCTGTTGCCTGGGATTCCAGGACGCCTTCCCTGCGTTGCTGACAGCTGGTTAACATCTTCCCCAGAGGTGCAGCTCAGGATAGTGGGAAAGGTGCTGGGGGCCCTGCCCTGCTCTCAGACTCCCTGAGCCTCAGTTTCCTCCCCTGTGAATTGAGGGTGATAGGAGTGGGAAGGAGGAGAGCCTGAATTTTCTTGTGTGGTCTGCGTGGAGCTGGCCAGAGCCTGGTGGAACCTGGCCTCTCAGGGTTAAGTCCCTCCTGTGCCAGGGGCGGAAGCGAAGAGGACAGAGTGTGAAATGAAGTCACTTCCCGCCTGGGGGTCTGCCATGCGCCTGGCCTTCCGCAGTAAATCCTGTTTCCTCCTTGGCCTCTGTGTGCCCACACAGTCCCAGCTCCCATGACCCCGCAGGTCACTAGCAGGTGGGGGTTTCAGATGGAATGTGGGACTGTCATTCATCCAGCAAGGTCCTTTCCTGTCTGGAGAAGCTGCCTTTCCTGCCTCCACATTCCCTTCTGCTGGGGGTGTCTGAGAATGATGGGTGTGGGGTTCAGGGAGGCTACCTGAGGTCAAGCGAGGTGCTCAGCCTGCTCCTCTTACTCCCAGGCAGGGTTTGAGACTTTCTGAGGTTAAACCTGGAGCCAGGTAGCTGGGCCACACTGCAATGGTAGGGAGGACTCTGTGAGTTAAGGTGCCTCGGTGCCCCCGCCCCTTTCCCGGGGAGAAACCGGGCTTTGCAAGCCAGTGGCGTGAGGTGAGGAAGCTGCTGCCTCCCTGGGCTCCATTTCTTCTGGTCAAATGGGGCTGCCTGCATGTGAGAGAACCAACCTGGTGCAGGCAGGACAGTGTGACCCCTTTGGTCCTCATGGTCCTGTGGGCAGTAAGGCTCAGGCCAAGGCCCCGGTCGGGCCTCTGTGCACTAGAGCATTGGCAATCTCTCCCCGTCTCTCAGACTCCAGTATCCTGGTTTTTCCCACAGGAAGGGGTTTAGAATTCTATCTGTGGCACCTCAGGAATGTTCCCACTCCTATTTGACTGAAAAGTCAATACTGAGCCATGGTTGCTGGTATCAATGGCTATATAGTATATGGTCAGTAAATATATATGCTCATTGTAGGAAAATCAGAGAAAATAGGACTGGGGTATATAGCTTAGTGGTAGAGCACTTTGCCTAGCATGGATGAGGCCCTGGGTTCAATTCCCAGCACCCCCTCCCCAAAAGAAAAAAAATAAAGATATTCAGAGAAAATAAAGATATTCAGGAAGATGAGAAAAATCATCTGTGATCTCAGTGCCCAGAGATAACCACAGTTCACCATGAATGCTTTGAGATGCATCTTTCCAGATGTTTCTCGTCTATACATATTTATATTCAGGAGGCCTTCTCCCACCCCTTTTAATGGGAAAAACTCTAAAATACTTTTTTGTTTTTCTGGTACTGGGGATTAAATCCAGGGGTGCTCTATCACTGAGCTGCATCCCCAGCACTTTTTATCTTTAGAGACAAGGTCTTTCTAAGTTGCCCAAGCTGACCTTGAATGTGTGATCCTCCTGCCTCAGCCTCCTGAGTAGCTGGGATTACAGGCATGAACTGTTGTACCCAGCTGGTGTATTATCATCATCATTATTATTAATATTATTATCAACTAAATATACATGCAATAAATATGTGTCAGTAAATAAACTGTTGCTTCATTTTTTTGAAATTGAAGTTTTACATATGGGAAAAAGCACACACATCACAGGTGTACAGTTGATGAATGTGCAAAGTCTGCATGTCCTGGGGAGCCTCACCCAGTCAAAGAATAGAGTTCTACCACACCCCAGACCCCTGTTTTCATCACTACTTCTCCCTGCTCCAGACCCGGCTGCTTGTCTGACTTTCGGCGTCATAGACTAGTTTTGTCTGTGTTTGTGTTGTGCATAAGTGGAATCCCACACTTGCTTCTGTTGGCTTCTATTGCTCTACATTCTGTCAGTGGTATGCACTTGATGCTCCATCCATTTTAATGACTACATCATGTGCCCTCAGAACATTTGACTCCCACCACTGTTGCTGTAAAAGATGTTTGCAATAATTGGCTAATACAAGCTAAACTGTACTAAACATCATTGTGGCCATATCTTCGGTTATTTCCTTTGATTAGATTGAAAAATTGCTGGGTTAAAGTGTTGCACAATTTTAACATAGCATTATTACCAGATTGGTTTTCAGAGAGCTGTGCAGGTTTATACCCTGCCAGGTGCTTAGGAAAGAGCCCAGCCCAGCACCCAGGTCAGTACTGGGTGTTTCTGCCCTCGTTTACTTCCAGGTTGACCGTAGGCAACACATGGCATCTCGCCGCTGGCCATTTTCAAATGACAAGTTAGGTTGGACATTTTCTTCATGTTTATTGGCCATTTATATTTCTTCTCTTTTGTTTCTTTGGGTTTTTTAAATTTTTATTTTATTTTTTTGGTGCTGGGGAACCCAGGGTATCAAGTGTGCTAAGCAGGCTTCCTACCTCTGAGCCACACCTCCAGGCCCTGTTTGTTTTTCTGGTCCATTTTAACCCCTACCCCTTTCTTTCCCCCAGTCCTTTTTATTTTTTATTTTGAAACAGCATCTTTCTAAGTTGCTGAGGTTGGCCTTGAACCTGCAATCCTCCTATCTCAGCCTTCCTATTACTAGAATTACAGGCATGCACCACCATACCAAGTTGACATTTTACTTTTTTTTTCTTGGTACTGGGGATTGAACCTGGGACATTCTACCTCCGAGCTACAACCCCAGCCCTATTTTATTTTTACTTTTATTTTGAAACAGGATCTCACTAGGTTGATGAGAGTCTCATGACTTGTTGAGGCTGTCCTCAAATCTGTGATTCTCCTGTCTCAACCTCCCAAGTACTGGTATTACAGGCGTGCACCACCAAACCTGGCTGATATTTTACTTTTAACATGTACAGTCAGTCTCCATATCTGTGGGTTCCACAAACAACTATGATTCAAAAATATTAGAAAAAATTGCTATACTGAATATGTACAGATTTCTGATATCATGATTTCCTAAACAATACAGTATAACACCTATTTACATGTCATTTACTTTGTATTAGGTACCATAAGTAATCTAGAGATGATTTAAAGTCTGGGAGGATGGGCATAGCTTATATGCCAATATTAACACATTTTTATAAGGATTTTTTTAAATGCAGTGCTAGGGATCAAACTTAGGGCCTCGTACATGCTAGTCAAGTGCTACCACTGAGCTACATCCCCAACCATTTATAAGGGTCCATCAGTAGATTTTGGTATCCAAGGAAGGCTATGTCCTGGAACCAATTCTCGGTGGATACTAAGGACAACTATAATCAGTTTTTGATTCACTTGAAAAAACAAACCTCATATATTAAATTTGATAATATAAGTATGTTGAAAATATTTTTATTTAGTTTATGATTTGCCTTTTAACTTTGTGAGTCTTCTGTATTGGTCAAAAGCTGACTTTTTTTTTCTCTTTTTGGTACTGAGGATGGAACCTAGGGCCTCATGCATGGTAGGCAAGCGCTTTGCTCCTTAGATACACCCCCAGCCTGATGACCCTTTTTTATGTAGTCAATCAATTGATAATTACATATCTAGCATTTTACATAGAAAGTTTGTTTCTGGCCCAAGATTATACAAATATTTACTTATATTTTCTTCTTTCAGTACCATGGTTTACAATGTAACATCATCTTTTTTTCCTGCACTTTCTGGAACACATGCAGGATAAGGGGCAGCTAGAGGTTAAGAGTGTGTACTCAGGGCTGGTGTGGCTCAGTGGAGTGCATGTGCAGAGCATGCAGAAGGCCCTGTGTGCCATTCCTAGCACTGAGGGGAAAAAAATTAAAACTGAGTACATCTACAAACACATACTTATAAATTCATTTAAAAAATAGCAATTACAGAAGGCTGGGGATATAGCCCAGTGATAAATGTGCAAGTCTCTGGGTTTGATCCCCAGTGTGGCAAAACAAACAAAACCCAAACTTGACATAAATAAATATATATTGACATAAATAAAACATGTTTTATGAAAAATAGCTCTATTTTTAAAAATAATAAAATGAGCATGAAGAGTGGCATTCTTTACAGTTTGCAAGTCCCTTTAATGTCTGGCCCAGTACCAGTGGGGTTCTCATATCTGTTTCCTCATTCAGTGTATTGTGATATGTTCTTTTGATTCAAGTAGACGATTCAAGTAGCCCAGATTCAAGTAGCCCAGCTTTACATAGATAGATGTGTAGTTGGAAAAGGGAGGAATATTTTATTAGCTTATGATATTTTTCTTTGATACAAAATTTGACAAGTGGAAGATTCTTAGAAGTCAGTTGAAATGTGAAATCTGGAAACATTAATGATTAAAAATTTTTTTTTAATTTTGCTACATTAAAATCCATTGGACCATGTTGCACTTTGAATGGCTCTTTTATGAGATTTCAGAATCACAACCAGGCATCAGTCACTGGGAAAATACTGGCTCACCAGAGTCTGCAGATCTTCCAAATGTGGATACATTTCATGTCATCATTTCCAACAGATGCATCATTAATTGCTGTTAATATCATCCCACCCATCATCTGAAAAATACTTGTTTTGGGAAGCTGTCAAACTCACAGTGGCTGGTACAGGTTTTCCAGAATTCTGATTTTCCATGGAAAGCTCCCACTTTATCACTGACAACAAATGCTGTCAGCTGTTGTCTTTAAAGGGACAGACCCATTTTGCTCCTTTTTTTTTTTTTGCGGTACCGGGGATTGAACGCAGGGGCGTTCTACCTCCGTGCTATGCCCCCGGCCCTATTTTTTATGCTTTATTTTGAAACCGGGTCTCACGAAGTTGCGGAGGGCCACACTAAGGAGAGAGAGAGAGAGAGAGAGAGAGAGAGAGACAGACAGAGAGGGAGGGAAGGAGAGAGAACGCTCGCGTGCGCGTGCGTGCGCTGAGGCTGGCCGCAAACCCGGATCCTCCGGTCTCTGCCTCCCAAAGTACTGGGATTACAAGCATGCACCACCATACCTGGCCATTTTGCTCCTTTTTGAGAAAGTGTCTGCTAAATACCAAAATATTATTTGTTGGGTGTTCTCTCAAGTGAAAATGGCAATCCCAGTACTTGGGAGGCTGAGACAGGAAGATCATAGGTTCAAAGCCAGCTTCAGCAACTTAGTAAGAGTCTCAGAAACCTAGTGAGACCCTGTTTCAAAATAAAAAATAAATAGGGCTAGGGGTGTAGCTCAGAGATAGAATGCTTCTGGGTTCAATCCCCAGAACCACACACACACACACACACACAAGGTAAGGAAGGAAGGAAGGAAGGAAGGAAGGAAGGAAGGAAGGAAGGAGAAAATGGTGCTTTGTGGATCGAAAAGGCCAGCTTAGCTATGACTCTCACAAGCCCAAGTGTGGTTTTCTTGCAGACCCCTGCCACACTCGGGAGCAGGTGAAATGCTGTGTGTGCGCTTCCTGTTCCATCACACAGAATGTCAGATGGATGTGGACATGGGCTGAGAGTCAATGAATCATTTCTACTGTCTCATCAAGGATACTCTTACACGACACTGGCATATACTGTCACTGTAAGTGCATGTCTGTGCAGAATACAGTGTGACCAGCCCAGTTGGGGTCGCTGCCTTGCTTCAGCTGAGAGTCAAGCAGTGTCACCCTCCGAGGCGTTGTACCATCAAAATGTGATCCCAGCCAGGAAAGCAGTGTACTGTCTTGAGGATGGCGTTGACCACGGGGCCCCTGGGAGGAAGGTGGTGGAGTCCCCAGGGGTGTGCAGAGCATGCTTTCAGCACCGTGGAACCAGATGGCAGCTGCTTGGCCTTTGCATGGTGCCTGCCTTCTCTCGGGGTCCAGACATGTTACCTGCTGCCATTACTGACCTCTCCGAGTGGTGTGGGGAGTACAGATGAAAGCTGTGATTTCAAGTCCTGTTCAAAGTGCTGATGTGTTTGGTCCTTAGGAGTGAGTGAGGGCGGGGGACTTTGTAGGTGCCCATTTTTCTTGCCTCTCTGAGAGACAGGAAGGGCATGACTTGCCAGGAGAGGCTGGGCTCTCAGTCACATGACTGTCTTTCTCTGGGTGGGTGACCCCACAGTGTCACCCACTTTCCATCATTCACAGCCTCTGGCCTCAGTGTCCCTTCCTCAGCCTTCTTCAGCCTTCTCAGCTTTGTGGGACTCAGGACCCCCCATTTTAGTTTTTTACAAGGCAGTCACAACATGGCTGCCATTTATGGACTGGATGTTGCCATCTGGGCCCTGGCTTAGCCTCCTCTCCCCCGGTGTTGCACAGACATCCACAAAATTGATCCTTTTTTTTTCTTATTTGTTCTTTAAAAATCTTCCCAGTTTTAGCTGCGTGCAGTGACACATGCCTGTCATCCCAGCGACTCTGGAGGCTGAGGAAGATCGCAAGTTTGAGGCCTGCCTGGGCAAGTTAGACCCTATCTAAAAACAAGATGAAAAGGGGTGGGGATGTAGTTCAGTGGTAGTAGAGTGCTTACCTAGCATGTGCAATTAGTATATTAAAAAAGTCTTCCCAGTGGCCACTTTGTGCGGAGAGCTGGCCGGGCCCTGGGATGCCATTGAAGGCCAGCTTCAGCCCTCACCAGGAGAGCCTTGGGGGACCCTGTGGTGGGGGCTCAAGAGGGAGGTTAGGAAGGCACCAGGCAGGGCTGGGAGTGGGCTCAGCGGAGGGAGGGGCAGGAAGGACAGTGGCAGGAAGACGTGGACTGAGCGAGGGGAGGCCATGCATGGCCCTCAGAGTTTATCTGCTGACCTGCAGCAGAAGGGACAGCCACATCTGTTCTGTCTGGAGGAGAAGCAGCTGGGCTGGACCACTTGAGAGGGGGCCCAGCCTTGTCTTTTGTGGATCATTCCAGAGATCTTCAGAAGCAAAATTCCTGCCTTGTACTGATACTTCTACCCCCTGGCCCAGTAAGATACACCTCTGCTTTATTATTTTTATTATTAATTATTTGCAAGGGCCGGTTGATGTCGCCTGTTCCAGGTACTGTTCAGGGGGCTGGAGTTTTACATGGGGTGGGAATTGGGGAGCAATAAGCTGGAGAATGGGGCTTGGCCTGCTCAGGGAAAGCACATATCACCATGCGGGTCCTCCTTGCATCTTCCCAAAGTTCTTTATGCTGAAATCTGTCACCTCTGCGTGGCGGACTCCATCCTCTAGAGCAGGAGGGCTCCTCCCTGGTCAGGGTCTTCCTGGGCTGGGTGGTCATGCCCAGTGAGGCAGAGGGGCAGGGAGGTGCAGACCACAGAGGGGGAATGCCTTGTCCTGACTCCACCCGCCACTGTTCCTGTGAGTGTGGGCAGGTCTCTGGCCATCTTAGGACCTCAGTTTCCTCCTCTGTAAAATGCAAGGAACAGACTAGAGTCTCAAAGGTGCTTCTGGCTTTAATTCTAAGATACACATTGGTGCCCAAGATTGGGTTAGATCCTGGTATGTGTGTGTGTCTGTGTGTGTGTGTGTGTGTGTGTGTGTGCGTGCTGGGAGTTGGGCGTGAGGCCCAGGGCAGGTGAGAGGCTGGTCTGAGCCCCTGCTGTGGGTATAGGCCTGAAGTTTTACGTGCCTTCCCCCTCAGGCCCCACAGCAAGGGAATCCTGCAGCATGGCGACATCCTCTGTGTTTGTTCCGAAGCTGAGGCAGATGCTTCCTGCAGCTGACTGCCCCCACCCCCACTGTCCCCAAGATGGACGGGTCTATTTTTAGCTCCATTGTTACTCACCCTGGGCATCTGGCCGCCAGGGGCATGTGGAAGGGGCACCGCCCTAGTCCAACTCGTTCTCTGCTTTCTGCACGTGCTTCCAGTGTCTCTTGGGAAAGCTGGAGTAGCTTCAGGGAGACGTGGGGGCTGAGGGGGCTGATGCCGAAGGAAGAGCCGGGGCTAGCTCTGCCAGGAAGCGAACTCTCTGAGCCTCGGTGTCTTCCACCTACTAAATGGGACAATAGCCTGTGCCTCTGCCTCCTCCTAGGCTTGTTCTGGAGCTCCAGCGAGATGGTGACTGTGAAATTCATTCAGTAAGTGACATTTGGAACCTACAAGTATTGTGGGTTCAACCCTGTGGGCCAGAGGAGTGTTTGACCCAGAGTGGGGAGATGAGGCACATACTTACTGAACACCAAGCCAGAGGGCCGGAGATTGGGACACACAGGTTGAGCGCTAGGAGACTTGGGGGAACATTTCCACTGGCTATTGATGGATGGGTAGGGGGTGAGGCTGAGGGTGGTATTTTTTTGTACTGGGCATTGAACTCAGGGGTGCTCTACCACTGAGCTGCACCCTCAGCCCTTGTTATTTTATTTTGAGACAGGGTCTAACTAAGTTGTCCAGGGTGGCCTTGAACTTATGATCCTTCAGCTTCCGCCTCCTTAGTAGCTGGGATCTCCGGCGTGCACCACTGCACCTGCCTTGAGGATGGCATTCTTCACCATGGAACCCGGGAACCCTTAGGCATGGAGGCAGGGAAGGGCCCGATGTGTCGGGGAGGTCCTCGAGGGCAGCTCTGGCCAGCACCTCTGGGGCCATGGGGCCATTTACGGGAGGAGTCCTAGGGCGGGTCTGGGGGCAGGAGACTCCGAGACCTGCTTCTTGAGTCACAGACCATAGTGGCTCTCTGCCTGGCTGTTTGCAAGCTGGACTTTTATGAAATGTTGACTTTACCCCAAGGATTCAGCTACTAAAATGTTTGAAAATCATCCATCTCATCCAGCCCCCTCACTTTCCATGTGGAAACAGTGCAACCCAGAGAGGGCGGGGCTGGCCCGGGCCTCTCAGAAATTCAGGGCTGGAGGGAGACCGCCCAGCAACAGGGCAGCTACCATCTGGATTTGCCTAGAATATTGGGAAGGCCAATAGGAGGTGATGAGGGTAGGAGGGTGGGTCTTGAACTCTGGGGAGTTTAGACTGGAGGCCACAGGGGTGGGAGGGATGGTGATAGACCTGGTTGTGGGTCTTTGCAGCTCCTTGAAATGATGTCTCGGGTCCCTGTGAGGTTGTTAGAGGTCTCAAGTGGGGTTTTAGCGTAAGTTCTCACTGGCCCTCTCGGACCCAGGTCCTCGTAGCTACCAGGAGAGTCACGGGGCCGGGATGGGGTCTTAGGAAACTCTGAGTTTCTGCTGACCTTGAAGGTCCAGATACTCTTAGCCATGTTTTCCCAGCACCCCTCCCACCCCGCAAGTATCCATCCTCAATACCCGGGTGCGGGGAGTCTGGAGAGGACGGACTCTCAGGAAGGAGTAGGCTTTTCAGAGGGGGCCGGCTCCTCCCTAGGGGTTTCCACCCAGGTGACACCTGCTTGTTTCCCAGGGACTCAGAATGGTCCCCAGAGGGAGACTCCTATGGTCTCTCTGCCTTTTTGGATCACTAGAGGCCATGTCTCTATCCACAGCATAGAACAAACATTTAGCTGCTTAGAATTTTCTACATCCCTGCAGCTTCCCAGGGAGGACTGCTGCACCTACTGCACTACACCATCCAGAGGAGGAGGGTGCCCCTGTGGTCTCCTCAGCTACCCCCAGGACCCTGGTGGCCGGGGATTATGTCTTCTATGTTCTGTGACCCCCTTCCCCCATCCTGGACTTACCATATCCTGGTGTTGCCTTGTCTGAGCACGGATCCGCCAGCCCGCAGCACACCCTGTCCACCAGCAAGGGAACTTGACATTCTCCTGCAGGAGGGGAAAGAAGTAAGTTCTGTCCTGTTGCCATGTGGCATGTGGTCTCTGAGGGTCAATCCTAAAAATAATAGAGCACGTTAGTCAGGATTAGATTTGACTACAAGTAATAGGAAAAGCCAAATAATAGTAGTTTACACAAGGTGGAAGTTGATTTCTCCATCCTGTCCAAGCCCAGAGCTTTGCAGACTAGGCCTGACATAGTGGTTCCACACCATGGTTTCCTTGGGAAATTTGGATCTATTCCTAGGGTGTGGATTCGCATGCTCATAGTTCAAGACGGCTGCAAAACTTCCGTCATCACATCTGTGTTCCAGGCAACAGGATGGAAGAAGGGAGGGAAAGATCTCATAAGGAAGGATTCTAGAACTTGGCGAGGGACACTGCTCTGTATATCCTGTTAGCTATAATTTGGTCATGTGGCCCCAAGTATCTACAAGGGAGGTGGGGAATGTGCTGGCTCTGCAGAGCCATGTGCTCATGAGCTGTCCCTGCCCTCACTGTGGGTATTTTGATGGAACCTGAGGACGGTCCCAGGCTGAGATGCTGGGCCAGAGCTCAGGTCTCGCAGAGCCTCTCACAGGGAGATTCCCCAGGGCGGGAGTCAGTCCTGCCTCGGGGCCAGAGGACTGAGCAGGGAAGCAGGGACTGAGCCCGAGGGGGAAAAGTGCTAGAGTTGTGAGGAGCTAGCTCAGCCACAGTGGTTTGATGAAGGGAGGTGGTGACCTCTTCGCTGTGGCCAGATCATGCCAAGTGAGTGTGTTCTGAGTCTGGTCTGCTGAGTCCTGATGGCGAAGGAGAGTGGCCAGGAGGCCGAGGCTCAAAGGCCTGGGAAAAAACGAGGAAACAGTGCAGGCGCTGGGCACCAGTGGATGGGATGCAAGATGCAAGGATGGCTGCCCAGCGGTGAGGGTCCAGGAGCCCACTCTGCTCAGACCCCAGGGCCAGGGGAGGCCCCAGCGCACTCAGGCCTTGCCTGGTGGACTGCAGGGGTCACCTGGAGGGTCCAGTCCTGTTGTCACACAATCTTGAGTTCTTCAAGAGAAGCCATAGAGCTGGATTTTTATTGAAATTCTTGATATTTATTTATTTACTTTTTTGCGGTAGTGGGGATGGAACCCCAGGGGCATTCTACACCCCCAGCCCTATTTTATTCTTTTTATTTTGAAACAGGGTCTAAGTTGCAGAGGACCTCACTAAGTTGCTGAGGCTGGCCTCGAACCTGCGATCCTCCTGTCTCAGCCTCCCAGGAACTGGGATTACAAGCGTACGCCACCACACCTGGCTGAAATTCTTGATTTTTAAGTACTGGTGGTTAATCAGTGGAGAATACAAAACTGAGGATCCAGCAAATGCCATGTGTGGCCCCCTTTTGGCCTGCGGACCACAAGCTTTCTCCCTTCAGTTTAGATGTATTCCCACAGTCCTCAAGGGGCAGAACTGGGAGGAATTCATGAGAAGCCAGCTTCTGAGAAGACAGCTTGGCAACCTTGTTATTTAAATTTTGTTTTTGGGATGTTTTATTATTTTTTGTGGTACTAGGGATTGAACCCAGGGGCATTCTACCTCTGAGCTATACCCCCAGCCCAATTTTATTTTTTATTTTGAAACAGGGTCTCACTTAAGTTGCTGAAGCTGGTCTTGAACCTGCCATCTTCCTGTCTCAGCCTCCCAAGTATTGGGATTACAGGCATGTGGCACCACGCACGGCTAACCCCAATATTTTTATTTTGAAAAGTTTTAGACCTAGACACAGGTTGAAAGAGTGCGGTGAACAACTATCCCCGCCAGTGTTGGGGACATTTGCTCCGTTTGCTTCTCCCTCTCTCTTTCAACTGTGCGAGTCATAGATAACCTCCACACTTCTACCTGCCTGTGGCTCCTGAGGACAAGGGTCTCCTATTTATAGTTCAAGTATGTCAACTTACTTACCCAACATATACTCCTATCCAGGTATTCCAAGTTCTTAAAATGCCCATGATGCCCGGTTCCCCCTCCCTAGTCTGAGATCCCATAGAGATGGAGCTTTCTGTCAGGCAGCGCTCACTCACTTGGAGGTGGCTACCAAGAGTGCCAGAAAGGGTCCCAATCCCAGGAACCTATGACCCTGCTGGATGGCCAGCATCTGGCAACCGAGTGACCACTGCCAGCTGCGGTGCTGGTCTCTCTTCCCGAGTGCCCCTTCTCTGCCTCCTTCCTGGCAGGTGAGCTGGGAAGGAGGTTTGTCCCCCTCCCAGAGGCAGGGGCTTGTCCTCCGGTAGCCTCTCCCGCTGCCCTGCTGCCCCGAGCTGGCCACACCAGCCACAGCTGCTCAGCTGCCTGCAGCACTTCCCGCCTTTGTACACTCTGCTTCAAGCCCACTTCTTGTCCTCCCAGTGTGAACGATGACATTGCCTTCCTGCCAGGATGCAGACCCTTCAAAGGCTCCTGTTGTTTGCAGGCGGAAGCTGGGAATTCCAGGCCCACCCCACAGCGACAGCCACCTGCTGAGCACATGGCCTGCTTCCCCAAAGCTCCTCCATCTTCTGTTTCTAACTTTTAAACTCTTCTTTCTAGTTTAGAAAGAATAAAAACATTTCACCTACATAATTTAGATGGTGAAGAATGTATTTGGACCCCAGCCCTGAGAAGGCTTCAGTTAATTAATCATTATTATTATTATTATTATTATTAGTGCTGGGGATTGAACCCAAGTCCTCTTGTTTGCTAGGCAAGCATTACCACTGAGCAACACCTCCATCCATTTAATTTAGTTTTCAAATTGATCTCTTCCTGTTTTTTTTTCTTTACTGGTACTGGGGAATGAGCCCAGGGGCATTCTACCTCTGAACTACGCCCCCAGCCCTATATTTTATTCTTTACTTTGAAACAGGGTCTCACTATGTTGCGGAGGGCCTCACTTAAGTAGCTGAGGCTGGCCACAAACCTGCAATCCTCCTGTCTCAGCCTCCCAAGTACTGGGATTACAAGCATGTGCCACCATGCCCAGCTTCCTATTTTTTAAGAGGAGGGGACTAGAGGGTAGAGGTTGTGAAGGGACAGGTCTGGGGGACCTTGGAGGTGAAGGATATGGGACAGGTGACTCTGCCTCTACGAAGCCCCATCGCCTGGGTCTTTGTCCTGCTCAGCCATTCCTCTTCTGTAAAGTGGGGCTCCCTTGAAGGTTGTTGTCAGTAACGAGGACACAAGAAACTCACTCACCAGGCTGTGTGGGTGGGATTATTACCAGGGAACATTTCCTACTATAGGCAGAGTGCCCCTCTGGCCAGCACATGGAGCTGGAGGTGCACAGGGGCCTGTGGGGCTGCCAGTGGGGTTCCTCTGGGAGAGGAGCTGTGGCTTTTGCTCAGTTTTGAAACTTGTACAAATAGCTATAATTAAAAAGTTTCCCAAAGTAATCATGTAGGGAATTTAGAAGTGATGGACAAGAAAAGAAGAAGAAAATAAATATTCCTCTCTACCACTCAGTAATAAGTACTACTAATGTTTAAGAAGATGTGTCTGCTTGCTGCTGGGTACCACCATGGCCCAGCATCAGCAGCCAGGTGGGACCGGGGGAAGTGATGGAGAGGCCCTGCCCTGCCTCGCCGCTCCTGCCCTGAGCCTCCTGCCTGGTCCATAGCAAGAACAGAGGCAGGGCCCCTGCAGGAGCAGGGTGAAGCTCAAGGGCCGGGAGCCTGTTTTTCTGATGCTCGTGAAGGCTGTGGGAGGGCTTCCTGGAGGAGCTGGGCTTTAACCTCCATGATGGTAGAAGGAGGGAGGGCAGTCCTGAGAGAGGAGTGCGGGGTGGGAGCAGACCCTCCCTGCCCCCTGCATAAGGTTGACACCTGCTCCTTGGTCCTGGTACTCCGTGCTCGCTGGTCCTGAGAGCTCAGGTGCCCTTATGCTGGTCCTTTGTT
This sequence comes from Glis glis, assembly GCA_004027185.1. NCBI lineage: Eukaryota > Metazoa > Chordata > Mammalia > Rodentia > Gliridae > Glis > Glis glis. The sequence continues at coordinate 3,610 of PVJS01028450.1, read as the reverse complement.
CACCTTGTAGATATCTACTGGGCATCTCCTGGGCCCACCCTGGGTGCTGTTCTGGTTCTGGGGCCGTGGTGTGGACAAGCCAGGCTCTGTCCTGCTACTGTGGATGAGGGAGACTGATGACATATGTAATCCTGCAAAAACCTAAGTGGGCTGGATGGACAGGAATGGTGGGGGTGCGGGCAGACACATCGCCAGGTGAGACAGGCCTTTCTGAGGAGGGATGGTCCAGGTGTGGGGATGGCAGGTGCTGGAAGAACGAGGATGACAGCTGGAGGGTCATAGAAGGGGGAGGGGAGATGGGGGCTAAAGCTAGGATGAGGGGTCTGGGTGTTATTTTAGGGTGTTGGAAGGAACTGGCATGATCTGGCTTCGGTTGTTAAAAGATCCTTCCGGCTGCTGCATGGAGATTGGATGGTGGGGACAAGAGGGAAGGAGAGAAGAGACTGCTGGGAGGCTGATGCCACTGGTCAATCAGGAGCCAGTGACCTGGGTAGTGGCAGAGGGTTGCAGAGAATTGTAGGGGTGCACCTGTTCTGTGAGGGTTGGCGTTCAGAGCAGAGCGGGCATCTTCAGAACACAGAAACCTCCCAGACCAACTGGACCAAATGCAGGGAAGAGGGTCAGTGGTGGCCTGGGTGGGGCCCGGCTCTGTCACTGCTCTGGGGTGAGAGCTGAGGCCTTCTTCCTCCTTGTCTTCCAGGCCATTTCCAGGGGTGTCAGGAGGGCCCCGTCCTGGTCCTGGTCCTGGTCCTGGTCCTGGAGGCTCAGGTTGCAGCAGCCTGTGGTGGCTGGAGGGGATGGAGAGAAGGCAGGGAGAGATGTGCGAGGTCTGCCTAGGTGTGGCGGGATGAGGGGCCCAGGGAGGGGAGAGGAGGAGAGTAAGGGCAGCTGAGAAGTTGAACTGTTGCTGTGTATTGGGGCATCTAGGAATCACTTTACATCCATTCACTTATTTAATTCTCTTATATTCTAACAGGAAGGTACAGTTATGGTCCCCAGTGTACACTTGGGGAAACTGAGGCTCTGACAGGTTGAGCCATGCACCCAAGGTCACAAAGATGGTGGTGATAAGATTCAAGCCAGTTTTCAGCCCAGAACCCATGCTTTACAGAGAGCTGTAACCACCCTGTCCCCAGCCAGGCGGGTTTCTGCTTTTTTATTTCTGTTAAATGGGAACAATAATACCCACCTCTGGGGTTTCTCCATGCCTCTAACACATATTTATTAGGTTCTTACCCACAGCAGGCATTGGGCTCAGCTCTGAGGACCTGGAGCTGACCCAGGGCTGCCCTCTGGGCCACAGATGGCTCAAGACTCAGAGAAGCACCGTCCAGCAGAGAAGGAGTGTGAGCCACAGTGCCATTTTTTATGTGGCACTGGGGATTGAACCCAGAGGTGCTCTACCACTAATTTATCCAGCTGTGTGTGTGTGTGTGTGTGTGTGTGTGTGTGTTGCTTGGGATTGTTAGAGGGGTATTCTACCTCCCTCTGAGCTACACCCCCAGCTCTATTTATTTATTTTTTTTATTATGAAACAAGGTCTCACTAAGTTGCAGAGGGCCTTGCTAAGTTGCTGAAGCTGGCCACAAACCTGCAATCCTCCTGTTTCAGCCTCCCCAATGCTGGGATTAGAGGTGTGTGCCATCACACCTGGGTCCTTTTTATCATTTTTAAAAAATTTTAGCTGGGCATGGTGGCACACGCCTGTAATCCCTGTACTTGGGAGGCTGAGACGGGAGGATCACAGGTTCGAGGACAGCCTCAGCAAGTAGTGAGACTCTCATCAACCTAGTAAGACCCTGTTTCAAAAAATAAAAAAATAAAGTAGGGCTGGGGGTGTAGCTCGGAGGTAGAATGCCCCTGACTTCAATCCCCAGTACCAAAAAAAAAAAAAAATTGAGATAGAATCTCACCAAGTTGCTGAGGGTAGCCTCCAATTGCTATCCTCCTGCCTCAGCCTCCCAAGGACTGGAATCACAGGTGTTTGCCACCGCACCTGGCTTACCCTGGGAGAGAGGACAGGGCACCTCTTGCTCTTAGCAGAGTTTTGAGGCAAGTTTGACACGCAGTGAGCAGTTGGATCAGCACTGGCAAATGCATGCAGCCATGTAACTACCACATTCAGCCCAAGAGCAGTTCCGTCCCTGCAGGTGCTCTTGAGTCCCTGTTCTGTCGCGTACCCCCTGTGATCTGCTTTCTGCTCCTATAGTTTTGCTTTTTCTAGAATGTCACATGCAGTCAGGGGATTATGCCGTTTGAAATCTGTGGGGCCTGACTTTTTTCTCTTCCTTTGACGTTTTTGAGGTTCATCCATGTTGTAGCGTCTATCAGGAGTCTGTTCTTGTTTGTGGCTGAGTAGTTCTCCATTGTGTGGATCCAGTAGCTGGTTGATACTCATTTGGGTTGGTTTAGATAATCGTGGTTATGAGTAATGTTACTCTGTACAGGTTTTCCTCTGGACATATTTTCATTTCTCTTGGGCAGATTCTTTAAAATGGAATTGTTGGGTCATGTGATAAGTATATGTTTATATTGGTAAGAAACTACAAAACTGTTTTCATGGTAGTTGTACAGTCTTACCTGTCCTCAGCAGATTATGAGAGTTCCCGTTTCCCCATCCTCACCAGTGCTTGGTATTAACAGGCTTTTAAAATCTGTCATGCTGGTACATGTCCCTGAAGACCGGTGCTCCCAAATATCTTGTTATGTGCTTATTTGGCACCCATGTGTATCTCCAAATCTTTTGCTGGGGATTGAATCCAGGGCAGTCTAACTCGGAGCTACACTCCCAGCCCTATTTTATTTTGAAACAGGGTCTTGCTAAGTTGCTGAGGCTGGGCTTGAACCTGTGATCCTCTTGCCTCAGCCTCCCAAGTATTGGGATTATAGGCGTGCACCACCATGCCCAGCTTTTTGCCCGTCTTTAAATTGTGTGTTGTGACCTGAGCATGGTGGCACTTGCCTATAATCCCAGGCTTGCTCTGGCTGGGTCCAGATAGGTTTTAGGGTGAGGGTTACAGTGAGAAGCCCTGGGGTTGCACTCTCCCTCAGAAATTTTGGAGGTGGGTTCAGTTTTCAAAGGATAGGTCCTTCCCCCTCCCCATCTGCATGTTCTGCCCCCACCGGCTGCAGCTGTGCAGCCTGTCTCCTGGCTGCCCTTGCAAGGCACCAGCTGGGGGCCTATTATTGCCTGGGAGCCTGGGAGAGGTGAGGTGTCAGGGGCCAGAGCTGCTGCTGCAGGCAGGGGAAGAGGCGGAGGTGCCCGCGGAGCCCAGCCCTTTGGGAATGGTTCTGGGCCTGCCTATGCTCAACAGCTGTGGCCAGCTGTTGCCTCCTGTAAGCCCTTCTCAAGTCTGTCCATCACTCTCCCTGTGCCACTTTCTTGGAGGCTGTTCCCATCCATGTCCTCTGGGCGCAGGCTGCTGGGAGGGGCACTGTTTGGGGCCTGCCAGCGACTGCTCTCCTGTCAGCCAGCTGGGGTTCACTGTGGAGCCTCTCGCCCTCTCTGACCCACCTGCTTTCCTGTTGGGAAACATAGTCCTTTCCATCTTTGACCAGAGAGAGAGAGAGAGAGAGAAGGGGGAAAGGAGGGGGAGAGGAGGGGGAGGGA
>PVJS01028449.1:0-15949 GCA_004027185.1 Glis glis | reverse complement strand
GGGGATTGAACCCAGGGGCGTTCTACCTCCGCGCTACACCCCCGGCCCTATTTTTTATACTTTATTTTGAAACCGGGTCTCATGAGGTTGCGGAGGGCCTCACTAAGTAGAGGGAGAGAGAGGGAGGGAGGGAGGGAGAGAGAAAGAGAGAGTGAGAGAGAGAGCTGAGGCTGGCTGGGAACCCGGATCCTCCGGTCTCCGCCTCCCAAAGTACTGGGATTACAAGTGTGCGCCACCACGCCCGGCTTATCAGTTTATATTTTTAGATATTATGTTTTTCTGTTTCTTTCTTTTGATCGCTATATTTTCATTTTTAATATTTATCAGTTTCTTCTCTCAGATTTGTGTTTATATCTAGACAGTTTGTTAAAACACACCAGGAACATCTTTTTGGTTATTTGATCTTTTTCTGTAGGTTTCTGGAGGAGAAGATGAAATCCAACAATTACAAAAAGCATTGCTTGATTACTTGGATGAGAACACTGAAACTGATCCTTCACTAGTGGTAAGATTCTTTTCTCCTTTTTTAATTTAAATTGGGTCTAAAAGAAAATTGGGAGATTGCATGAAGAGAAAAACTTTTAAGTTGTTTGGAATATTGATTTCGAAGCAAAGGAATACTTGATCATCTAAACAGAAAAGAATGGTTATGGCTTGATTTATCTTATATGGAATTCTGTTTACAGATATTGTAGTATACTGAACTTGTGTGATAAGAACAATATTTGGAATCTTTCCATACGTTATCTTTGAATCTGGGGTAGGTAGATTGGTCCTCACAGTGGGTATGCGCCATGTGCTACATATGATGATCTGTTAGCATATAAAAAAAACTGTTAGATTTTTATACATAGAGTTATTTTTATTTATTTATTTATTTAAATTTTTTTTTTTTTTTTTTTTTTTGCAGTACCAGGGATTGAACCCAGGGGCATTCTACCTCCTCACTACACCCCCGGCCCTATTTTTTTTTTATACTTTATTTTGAAACCGGTTCTCACTGAGTTGTGGAGGGCCTCACTAAGTAGAGTGAGAGAGAGAGAGAGCGAGCGAGAGCTGAGGCTGGCCGCTAACCCGGATCCTCCGGTCTCCGCCTCCCAAAGTACTGGGATTACAAGTGTGCGCCACCACACCCGGCTAGAGTTATTTTTAAATATAATCTTCAACTTTATTTTCATGTTTGTTATATAATCTATCTACAGTCTTAATAATAGGCCATGTATAGATTTTTTTTTGTGTGTGTGGTACTGGAGATTGAACCCAAAGGGCATTGTACCTCCAAGCTACACCCCCTGCCCTATTTTTTATTCTTTATTTTGAAACAAGGTCTCACTAAGTTGCAGAGGGCCTCACTAAGTAGCTGAGGCTGGTCGTGAACCTGGATCCTCCGGTCTCAGCCTCCCAAGTACTGGGATTACGAGCGTGCACCACCATGCCTGGCTCCATGTATAAAATACTTTAGAAAACAGTATGCATATATTGGAGTATTTTAATTTTTTTTTACTGAAAGAAAAAGATTGGAGTCGAAAGAGATTGGAGACCACTAAGTTATTCCGCCAACTACTGCAGATTTTCAATCTTTATTTACAGAATAGATGTAAAGGTGTGCCTCTGTGTTAAATTATTTCAGTGATAATTGGCCTGTGAGTTTCTCGCAGAAGGAAGACAAGATTTGAAAACAGATGGAGTCTTCTACATTCAGCATTTTATCTATTTGTTCTAAACTTTACTAATCTAATTTTACTGACTCATGTGATATATCACTGGTTAAGTAGTATGATAATAGTAGTCTATATTTAATGCAGTTGTGTTTATTAAGTTATATTTTGACATAACTAATAGAAGTATTTTAACAAAGTTTAAAAGTTTTCTTTCATCCAGTATGAAATTTGCTTTTATGTATTATAAATTGTCTTAAAGTAAACTTTTATGATTGTATGCCTAATTGTGAACACTCTAGCTTTATTAATGACTTGGAAATGTTGTTGCTAATTTCAGTAAGCTTAAGTCTATCTAAATTCTTTCCAGTTTTCTCGTAAATTCTATATAGCCCAGTGGTTCCGTGACACAACTCTGGAAACAGAAAAAGCAATGAAATCACAGAAAGATGAGGAATCATCTGAAGGAACACATCATGCAAAAGAAATTGAGACAACTGGTCAAATTATGCATCGAGCTGAAAACAGGAAAAAGTTTCTTAGAAGCATTATCAAAACCACACCTTCTCAATTTAGCACATTAAAGTAAGATCCAGAGAGAAAATATATTACTTATTAGATGTCTTTGATACCTATTTACGAAAATAAATAGTAAATAAAATGTTTACGGCTTTTTCTTGCAGGATGAACTCTGATACTGTGGACTATGAAGATGCTTGCTTGATTGTTCGATACTTGGCCTCTATGAGGCCGTTTGCCCAGAGCTTTGATATTTATTTGACACAGGTAAATGAGCCAGAATTCCTTAATACAATGAGGTTGATTTTTCTGATGGTGGGTACTTACAGAGTAGCATACAATATCTATTCATTGATGAGCACAAATACTTAGGAGACCATGGAAGTAGCATTTGTTTCAGTATTGTTCTATATGTCCTTTACATATTGATTATTGTTTCACAGATAAATGCATATATATCTGTATGAATACACACATATAGGTAATGACATTATAAAAATAAATCATTTGATTATCAAATCATGTTTACATGATACTAAATATCCTTGATTAAAGTTATACATAGCAAGGTTTTAGTGGGGCTAACAGGTTCTTGAAAAGGAAATATAGCAATGTGTTTAATTGAGAGTGCCAAGATAAAGGAAAGCCCCAAAGTATAGAATACAAGATTTATCATACATACCGATTCTTAAGTTGAAGTTTTGGATCGATAACATAATGAATATTTTGCTCACTTATATACAAATCAAAAGGGGGTAAATAATAGATTGTTTTCTTTTTATGTTTTCATGCTATATTTTGTTAAATTTTGTGTATTCTAAAACTTAAGAAAATGTCAATGTTTGCTTGACAGATACTACGAGTTCTTGGTGAAAATGCAATTGCCGTTCGAACAAAAGCCATGAAGTGTTTATCTGAGGTTGTTGCTGTAGACCCCAGTATTCTAGCAAGGGTAAAGAGAGCAAAAATAATTCTTCTCACTCAGGTTTTATAGTCAATATGAGCTCTATTTAGTATAAGTTATATTTTCTTCCTTTTTCTTTAGCTTGATATGCAGCGAGGAGTTCATGGACGATTGATGGATAACTCCACTAGTGTTCGAGAAGCAGCAGTAGAATTACTAGGTCGATTTGTCCTTTGTCGACCTCAGCTTGCTGAACAGTATTATGATATGCTGATTGAAAGAATATTGGTATGTTTGTTTTGCCATTTTTATAATGAATGTAATTTGCCTTTTGAGTGTCACATTTTCTCTTTCAAATGTTAAGTTAAAAAAGTAACATTATGTCATATGTCAATTATATACTTGTAATTTATGAACTATAGCAATTTTCTAAGAATATATGTTCAAGAGATGCACTGTTCAATATCATAAAGCAAATAATTGGCAAAAGTTGGATTCCTTTTTTCAGTTACTATTATAATAAGTAAATGATAGGAGCTACATGGGATAATTAAATATTTTTTGGACAGGAATCTAGAGTAATTATATGTATGTATATAAACCAGAAGAATTATTTCAGTGAGAGACAAGTACAGAACATTGGTGTGTGAGAATAGTTTTGGATCCTTTATGTGTATCTGTGTTTCCTTAATGCTAAATTATGACAAACTCAGATATCTGTAAGTTAAGCCAGAAAGTTATTTGAGGCTTAAGAGCAGACCTAAGAAATACTGTTCTAAGAAATTCTTTCCTTGCATGTCATGGAATTCTCTGTCTCTAAAGGATTTTTGAGGAAAATAAAACATTGGCATTAGGAAATAACTAAATTCTCCATACCACCCATTGTAGGCATACTGACTGCTTGTAAAATTCAACATAGATGCATTAGTGCACAAAATTAGGTATTCCTGCAGTGACAAGAGTTTATTTCATAAATCTTAGACAAGTATCAGAGTATTGTGTGACTGAGCATTATAGATTTAATTAGGCATTAAATCTTTATTGAGAAATGAATAATTTAAGGAAAGGGTAGAATAATTTTTCTGTTTAGTGCTTCAGTCTTTTCAAGAGTGAAGGATATAATCAATAGGATTCCCAAATATCTAATGAAATCTTTCAGAGATAATTCTATCAAAATATCCTAACATGTTTTCAGGATTAATAAACTACATATTGAAAGTTAATAATTTTATATGATAAGTGACTGATGCTTCTTGTTTATTTTAAAAACTCTTAGCCGGGCACAGTGGGGTGTACCTGTAATGCCAGTACTTGGGAGGCTGAGACAGGAGGATCTCAAGTTAGAGGCCAGCCCCAGCAATTTAGCAAGACCTATTTCAAATTTTTTTTAAAAAGGGGTGGGGGAACTGTGGTTACTGTTTAGTGGTAGAGTGCCCCTGGCTTCAATTCCCAGTAGCATGCGTGCACGCGCGCACACGCACACACATACACACACACACACACGCACACACACACACTTTGATAATAATAGCATTTCACCTATACTTTTTGCTAAATTATTTTAAATTAAATTATAAACATTTTACTACTAGCTGGTAGCACCAAGCTAATGTTCCCTAATATCATGTAACAACCACTTCATATTCTAATTCTCCAATTGTCCCAAAACTGTCTTTTCTAGCCCTTTTTGTCACCCCTGTTTTTTATCATCAGAATCCTAACAAAGATAACACATTGCATTTGGGGATCATGTCTTAAAATTGAAGAATGTTAGCCAGACGTGGTGGCACACACTTGTAATCCCAGTACTTGGGAGGCTGAGACAGGAGGATCACAGGTTTGAGGCCAAACTCAGCAACCTAGCAAGACCCTGTTTCAAGACAAAAAAAATAAAAAGGGCTGGGGGTATAGCTCAGAATACCCCTGTGTTCAATCCCTGGTACCACAAAAAATAAATATTGAAGACCATTCTCTTACTCTTTTTTACATACTTCCCCTATGACACTAACTGGTTAAAAGACCAGGAGTTAGCTGGGTATGGTGGTGCACACTTGTAATCCCAATATTTGGAAGGCTGAGACAGGAGGATTGCAGGTACAAGACCAGCCTCAGCAACTTAGCGAGACCCTGTTTCAAAATAAAAAATCGGGCTGGGGGTGTAGCTCAGAGGTAGAATGCCCCTGGGTTCCATCCCCAGAAACACACACACAAAAAAAGACCAGGAATTTTATTATTTCCCCATGGCTTAATTTAATTTAATTTGGTCCCTTGTTTCTCTCATTTCCTGTAAGCTATATGGTAGTATCAAAGGTTTTATTAAGTTCAGGTTAGGCATTTTTGTTAAGTCTACTTTATGATAGTTCATAGGCCATTTAAGTGCCAAACACTGTTCTAAAAGCTTTATGTTTTTTATGCCATTTAATTCTGGCAATCTTGTAAAGAATATATAATGAAGTTATTCATATTTATAATGGCTTTAATAAGAAAGCATATAGAGTAAATATGTAGACCATTTTATATCATGTTAACAAAGAATAAACATAATGCTTATGTATACCTACTTTCTAATTTCTGTGTGTGTGTGTGTGTGTGTGTGTGTGTGTGTGTGTTTAACACTGGGGATTGAACTCAGGGGTGTTCTACCAATGTGCTACACCTCCAGCCTTTCTTATTTTTCATTTTGAAACAAGGTCTCGCTAAGTTACCTCATGCTGACCTCGAACCTGCAATGCTCCTGTCTCAGTCTCCCAAGTACTGGGATCACAGGAATGTACCACCACACCTGTCTCTAATTTCATTTAATCAAATTTCACACACCTACAGCATTTCAATTTTTCTAACATGTCAAAATACCCTTTTCTTCTTAGGATACTGGTATCAGTGTCAGGAAAAGGGTAATAAAGATTCTAAGAGACATCTGTATTGAGCAACCAACATTTCCAAAAATTACAGAAATGTGTGTAAAAATGATTCGCAGAGTCAATGATGAAGAGGGCATTAAGGTAAGATGAAGCGATGACTAATGTAAAATTTATTGTTATTAATTTTGAAATAATTTAAATGTTTATCACATCTAAATTTTATTCATTTATATAACAAGTTTCACAAGTAAATCAACATTTTTAATTTCCTAACAAATTCAGCAATTACAATATTATGTCATTGTAGAGAATACATTCTATACAAAAAGTTTATCATCTGATTGAAATTATTTTGATTTGCAAATGGTATGTGCTTGGTTTTCCAAATTAGTAAATAAATACTTTCTTAAAAGTTGAGTCCTAAGTTCTTCAGTTTAATTTACATATATATTTAATCATATATTTGTCCCCTTTTTTAAAGTTTGCCAAACTGTAAAAATGTCTCCCTTAAAAGCAATAGAAATATTTTTTAGTTTTAGTTTGATCAAAAATATTTGAGTGCATACTATATGCAAAAGTTCTTTGCTAGGCATAGTGTCATCACCCATCCAAATTATTTAAAATCTATACCAAATTGAAAAAGATTTTAATTTTGAGAAATTAGTGGTGATTTTAATGGTGAGGGAATTTGTACCAAAAAATTTGTGTTTGGGTTAATTATAGCTTTGCATTGGATCTTAATGAGAATTTAGGATTGAAGTTTTGCCATATTTGTTGTACTTACTTAATTTGAAATTTACTTTCTTCTAGAAATTAGTAAATGAAACATTCCAAAAGCTCTGGTTTACACCAACTCCACACAACGACAAAGAAGCAATGACAAGGAAAATTTTAAACATCACTGATGTGGTAAGGACAAAAACAAGTGTGTGATCTACTGTGGGTGTAAACTTCAGGCCGACCCCATCTTAGGAAGTGGGGAAGAGAGAGACAATGTGATGAGACATTTGGTTAATCTTTACATTTAGTCCTGCTTTTTTATATTTCTGAAGTTCTTCCAGGAATACAAATAAGATGAGATTGATGTTTCCACATAGCCCAACTTCTTAGTTATAAGCACTAATTGATGTAAGCACTAATATTGAGATTCCTCCCTGCAACTGAAAACAGAGAAGGAAAAAAGTAGGAGTAGACACAGAGCCAGGCATGGTGGCGCATGCCTATAATCCCAATACATGGGAGGCTGAGACAGGAGAATCACAGGTTCAAGGACAGCTTCAGCAACCTAGCAAGACTGCAACCTCGTGAGACTCTGTTTCCAAACAAAAAATAAAAAGGGTTGGGGGTGTGGCTTGGAGGTAGAACACCCCTGAGTTGGATCCCTGGTACCACCATCACTCACAAATAGAGTAGATACAGTAGCAAAGGGATAACAACCTGCGTTTCAGAAAATATGAATTTCAATTAGCTTCACTTTGTCTATTATAATTGTTTTGGCCCAGAATATGTTTTTATATTTTGAATATAAGAAATTTTACATTGTAAATTACATCATGATCTATATTTCTGCTGATTTCTTTAAATCTACTATGTGGAAAGTTAAGAAACAAATATGGTTTTTATTGTTTTAAACCATATAGATTTTTCTGATAGAGTGTCATTTAAGCTGTTCAAAAATTAGTAGAATGTTAATCTTCATTATATTAAACTAATTTCCTTAATGTCTTCTAAGATATTTTTAGAATAAAATTCTATAACATCAGCAAATGTTTTAAGTTACTAGAAAAAAATAGTTTATTTTTGGTGGTACTGGCAATTGAACTCAGGGACATTCTATTCTACCTCTGAGCAAAAATAAATGTTTTTAATTGAGAGAAAACAGAGGAAGGTGGGCATGGTGACACATGCATGTAATCCCAGTACTCGGGAGGCTGAGACAGGTGGATTACAGGTTCAAGGCCAGTGTGTAGTAACTTAGCAAAGCCTTATTTCAAAACAAAAAATAAAATAGGACTAAGGTTGTAGCTCAGAGATAGAACACCCCTGGGTTCAATCCCCAATACCATAAAGAAATAAACATAGAAATAAATTTCTGATTTTGATAGTTTAATCACCTATTCCCTCTAGGTTGCAGCATGCAGAGATACTGGATATGATTGGTTTGAGCAGCTCCTTCAAAACGTGAGTGTTATTTTGACTTCTGATAACATGAAATTTAATAGAAGGTCAATTCTTCATAGGCTTTGTAATTAAAAGCACTTCAGTTCTTTGTTAAATATTTGCCTTTTGTTAAGGGAAATCTGTTTCAGTATGTTAGGCTGAATGTTTTTATTAATTTCCCTATGTAATTGATTCTTCAATCAACTATGGTAAGTTTTCTGAATCACTAATCGAAATTCCATCTTTTCTTCTAGATAATATTTTTCATATCCCTTTAGTCTAGTAATAAATATGAGATCTATAAATAGAATAATAGATTTCATTAAATATAGAATTACATTATTTGTCATGTTATTAAATGCATGGAATTTCCTTTAGTGGTATAGAATTAAACCACAATTAGTGTTTTTGTAAAATTTCATGAATAGAAATATTTATCTCCCTACGAATTTTTAATTTTTTAATTTCAGAAAATTTTAAATAAATGTATTCATCACTTAGTTTCAAAAGTTGTGAGCATTTTTCCAATTTTGTTTTATCTATCCTTTCATCTTTTTTCTTTCTCTTTTTTTGCCGTAATATTTTTTAAATAAATGTTAGACCTTACGTCATTTTATCCACAAGCACATTAGTAACTATCTCTAATAAATAATGACTTTTGAAAAACAGCATCATCTCTACCTAAATAAATATTTGCCTGGCATGGTGGCCCACTCCTATTATCCCAGTTACATGGGAGGCTGAGACAGGAGGATGTCAGGTTCATGGCCAGCCTCAGCAACTTAGTGAGAACCTGTTTCAAAAATTAAACAGAGCTGGGAGTGTAGCACAGAGGTAGAATGTCCCTGGGTTCCATCCCCAGTACCACAAAAATAAATAAATAAATAATTGTTATTCCATAATAGCTAATATCTATTCAATGTTCACATTTTCCCAACTATCTCAAAAATATATTTTTATCGTTTAAGTTTACAGTTGCTTTGTTTGATATAGCTCAAAGGTTTCTTATAGTTGGCCCCGTGCTTCCTTTTTTCCATGCCATTTATATTTTCCTATAGATTGTCCCATATTGTTGATTTCAAAGATCTCTAGTGTTATTGAAGTTGTTCCTCTATCCAGCATTTTTCTTGTAAACACTTGGTTAGATCTAGAGGATTAATAAGCTTGAAGTTCAATTTTTTGGGTAGGGACACAAATACTTCATAGGTAAAAATAAGCTCGGCAGTAGCACAGGCCTGTAGCCCAGAAGTAGAATGCCCCTGGATTCAATCCCTAGTACCACAAAAAACAAAAAAACTTCGTTAATCCTTTGTAGCCTATTTTCTGACACTTGTATATCTGCCCCAGATCCATTTTATACATTTTCTTTCCCAAACCTAAAATTAAACATTTTTAGCTGGTCGTGGTGGCGCACGCTTGTAATCCCAGTACTTGGGAGGCAGAGACCACAGGATCCATGTTTGTGGCCAGCCTCAGCTACTTAGAGTGGCCCTCTGCAACTTAGTGAGACCCTGTTTCAAAATAAAGAACAAAAAAAATAGGGCTGGGGGTGTAGCTCAGAGGTAGAATGTCCCTGGGTTCAATCCCCAGTGCCGCAAAAAAAAGAAAAAGAAATTATATTTTGCCGGACATGGTGGCACAGGCCTGTAATTCCAGTATTGGCGAGGCTGAAATAGGAGAATCACACATTAAAGGACAGCCTCGGGAACTTAGTGAGATACTCAACAACTTAACAAGTCCCTGTTTCGAAATTTAAAAGGGGTCTTGGGGTTTAGGTCAGAGGTAGAATGCCCCTGGGTTCAATCCCCAATAATAACAACAAAAAGAATGAATGAACGAATGAATGAATGAATGAATGAATGAATGAATGAATTTTAAGAGGAACTAGCAGGGATATAAACAATGGATTGTTTTTAGTTATTATAAATTCTTGAGTCAAGAATAATTCACTCTCTTAATGTTCATACCAAAAAAGAGAATATGAATATATAAATATATATACATATATATTTTTTTTTTTGGTACTGGGGATTGAACCTAGGGGCATTCTACCTCTAATACTTCCTTACATCCCCATCCTATAGATGTACCTTTTCTAGAATTTCATATCAATGAAATCATACAGTATGTAGTATTTTGTGTTCGACTTCTTTGTGTGTATGTGCGTGTGTATGTGTGTGTGTGTGTGTGTGTGTTTGTGTTACTGGGGATTAAACCCAGGGGCATTCTACCTCCGAGCTACACCCCCAACCCTATTTTTTATTCTTTATTTTGAAACAGGGTCTCACTAAGTTGCAGAGGGCCTCACTAAGTAGCGGAGGCTGGCCGTGAACCTGCGATCCTCCTGTCTCAGCTTCCCAAGTACTGGGATTACAAGCGTGTGCCACCACACCCGGCTTGACATCTTTTAGTAGTAGAATGTTGTCAAGATTTATTCATGTTGCTCATATATTACTATTTTGGGGTTTTTGTTTTGTTTTTTGTTTGTTTTGGTACTGGGGATTGAACTCAGGGACACTCTACCTCCAAGCTACACCTCTAGCCCTTTTTATTTTTTGTTTCGAAACAGGATCTTGCTAGGCTACTTAGAGTCTCACCACATTGCTGAGGCTGTCCTCGAACCTACGATCCTACTGTCTAAGCCTCCCAAATACTGGAATTACAGGTGTGCACCACCACACCTGGCTATATTTTGGGTTTTTTTGTTTGTTTTTTGCTGAGTAGTTTGTGTATTATGAGTTGTTTCCAGCTTGGGGCTATTATGAGTAATACTGCCATGAATATTGTACAAGTTTTCATGTACATGTATGTTTTCATTTCCCTGGAATAACATCCTAGGAGTGTAATTGCTGGGTCATATAGTGAATGCAGAACTGCCCATTGTTTTTCCAAAATGATTAAGCCATTTTGCATTTCTTCCTGCAATGTATGAGAGGTCCAGTTGCTCCACATTCTCACCAATTCTTGGTATTGTGAGTCTTTTAAAAACGTAAGCCAGTTTGGTTTGGAGGTATGCAGTAGTATGTTACTTTTTTCTGAATTTCAAAATGTCCTTTTTAAATGCCTTCATGGTATTTGCCTGTTTTCCAGTCTATAGTGTCTTAGATTCTCTTCATAAGTCATCTTTCATTTTGTATTTTTACAAGATATATTTGGCATAATTTCTTTCCTAACTCAAATAATGAGTTCTATATTATAAAGTCTTATAACCATCCTAGTTAAGATTAAGTTTACAGAGCCAGGCGTGGTGGCGCACGCTTGTAATCCCAGTACTTTGAGAGGCAGAGACTGGAGGATCCAGGTTCACGGCCAGCCTCAGCGCTCTCTCGCTCTCTCTCTCTCTCTCTCTCTCTCCCTCCCTCCCTGTCTCTCTCTCTCTCTCTCTCTCTCTCTCTCTCTCTCTCGTTCTCCCTGTCTCTCTCTCCCTCTCTACTTAGTGAGGCCCTCCGCAACTTCGTGAGACCCGATTTCAAAATAAAGTATAAAAAATAGGGCCGGGGGTGTAGCGCGGAGGCAGAACGCCCCTGGGTTCAATCCCCGGTACCGCAAAAAAAAAAAAAAGATTAAGTTTACAACTCCAAAGGGGCCATACTAATTTCTAAAAGGCTCTGTAACCACGTTTCATCTGATAATTATAATAAATGATTAAGTAAGAATTGACTGCTGGGTGCAGTGGCACACACCTGTAATCCCAGCTACTCCGGAGGCTGAGGCAGGAGGACTACAAGTTCAAGACCAGCCTCAGCCTTAGTGAGATTCTGTCTCAAAATAAAATATAAAAAGAGCTGGGGATTTAGCTCAGTGGTAGACTGCTCCTGGGTTCAATCCCCAGTACTGCAAAACATAAAATAAGAATTAAGTGTAGCTATCAGAAATGTCATTATTTAGAATTACTGAAAAGAAATGTCTCTGTGTATTATTGGCAAAGGGGAGATGACCAGATTCATAATCTCTTAATAATAGTAGTTTTACTCTTTAATTTTTTGGATCTTTGCTCTCTAATCCTGTTTAGTTAATTACTTGTCCATTCAATTCATGCGTCCTATTCCATGCTTTCCTACTTTAGCTTCTGCCCACAATTTAGTTTACCAATGACATTGTAACTTGGTGATATAGTTCCTTATACTAGCAGAGTTTGGTTTAATGAAAGAAATAAAGAAACCTCAAAATTATTTATGCAAATACATGTGACCAAGACAAAACCATGGTTACCAATTATAACAACATGTATGCATAAATTTTAATAGGAGCTAGCAGAGATATAAACAATGGATTGTTTTTACTTATAAAAAATTATTGAGTCAAGAATAATTAGTGGCCGGGCGTGGTGGCGCACGCTTGTAATCCCAGTACTTTGGGAGGCGGAGACCAGAGGATCCGGGTTCGTGGCCAGCCTCAGCGCGCATGCACGCACGATCGATCAATCTATCTCTCTCTCTCTCTCTCTCTCTCTCTCCTTTCTCCTCCCTCTCTCTCCCTCTCTCTCTCTCTCTTCTCTCTACCTAGCGAGGCCCTCTGCAACTTCGTGAGACCCAGTTTCAAAAATAAAGCATAAAAAAAATAGGGCCGGGGGCGTAGCGCAGAAGTAGAATGCCCCTGTGTTCAATCCCCGGTACCGCAAAAAAAAAAAGAATAATTAGTGCACTTAATGTTGCCACATGTTCATACATATATACACATTCCATTCAGCACAGTTTCAGATATTTCTAATTTTTACTTTTGGGTTGGATTGATTTCTTATAGATCACTGATTCCCCATTTGTGGAATATGACTTCTTAGGGAAACGAAGTACTACATTAAATAGCTTCTGATTCACAAATGCACCAAACTCTGTCTATTCCCAAAATACTTAGGTTAGAATAACTTTTTATTTCTAAAAAGTATTCCAATTAGTTTAAACCACCACCATAAATTTAATACTTTCCTAAGAAGCTCTATGTAACAGCCTTCAAAAAGCACTATTATAAACTGGGTGCAGTGGCACACACCTGTACTCCAGTACTTGGGAGGCTGAGACAGAAAGATCACATGTTGGAGGCCTGTGCACGTAATTTAGCAAAGATCCTACTTCAAAATAAAGCATTAAATAGTGCTGGGGGTGTAGCTCTGAGGTAGAAGACCTCTGGGTTCAATGCCTAGTAATACACACACACACACACACACCATCATACCCCTGTGATAGGTACACAGGGCTATAATGAATTGGTTTTACAATGCCATTCATGTTAATTTGCTTATGATTCAAAACGGGTCCATTTTTGGTGTATGAGGAAAATACAGGCAATGAAAAAAGTTAAAGCTGTCCTGTGTTTCATCTCTTCCTGGTCATTGTGATCCAAAGTGTGATCTTCTTGAAGATTACAATTAAATATTCTTTCTCCATCCACCAATGAATGGATAAATAAACGAATGATTCTGTACAATTTAATAGTATTTTACATCAAAAATGAATCTAACTGGAGCCGGGCGTGGTGGCGCATGCTTGTAATCCCAGTACTTGGGAGGCAGAGACCGGAGGATCTGGGTTCGCGGCCAGCCTCAGCTACTTAGTGAGGCCCTCCGCAACTTTGTGAGACCCAGTTTCAAAATAAAGGATAAAAAATAGGGCCGGGGTAGAACGCCCCTGGGTTCAATCCCCGGTACAGCAAAAAAAAAAAAAAAAAACGAATCTAACTGATCAATACATAGATGATCAATATAACATTAAGCAAAGTATAAAAAGACTTACACAGAGGTATATGGTGACTCCATTTATATGATGTTATAGGAAAGGCAAAACTACCTGCATTGGAAAAAAATGAGAAAAATGCTTTCAGAGGGCTGGGGATTGAGTAGGAAAGGACATGAGGGAAATCCTAGGGATTATAGTAGTGGTCTGTATCAGTGGTTCTGAAAGTTATATCAGCATTACCTGGAGAATTCTTAGAATTGCAAATTCTCAAACCCTACCTCAGACTTCATGAATCAGTAAATCTGAGGTTAGGGACATTATTCTGAACTTCAGCAATCTCTCCAATGATTCTGAAATTGAGAATCACTGCTCTCTACCTTGGTAGGGGTGTGTGAGGTGTAAAGGTCAGTATATGACAAAAGTAAGCAAAGGTATGCTGAAGATTTATGCATTTCATTGCTTATACATTTTATCTTAGAAGGAAAAGGGGCATATGCTGATGTCTACAGATTACTTTGAAATACATCAAAAATAAAATAAAGGGACCGGCAATACAACTTAGTAGTAGAGTATGCGCTTTGTATACCCAAGGCCCTGGGTTCAATCCCTGCACTAAAAAAGAAGAAAGAAAACGTAAAATGGATACAGGTCCATATGTGTATACAAATGTATACATGCGTGTATATATGAATGTATGTATGTGTATATTCATCCCAGTGTAGTAAAATGTTAATGGTAGAATCTAAACTGTTGAGTAGAGGGTGTTCATGGTAAAAAAATAAATGAATAAGATTAAGCTTATTTGTATGCTTGAAATTTTCATAATAAAATATTCCAGTGGTATTTTGAAAAGTACCTAAGCTGGGCATGGTGGCGCACGCTTGTAATCCCAGTACTTGGGAGGCTGAGACAGGAGGATCGGTGGTTCATGACCAGCCTCAGCTACTTAGTGAGGCCCTCCGCAACTTCGTAAGACCCTGTTTCAAAATAAAGAATAAACAGTAGGGCTTGGGGTGTAGCTCGGAGGTAGAATACTCCTGGGTTCAATCCTGGTACCGGAAAGAAAAAAAAAGTGCCTATATCACTTTGGGTGTTGGTATATTTAAAACATTTTTAATGACCAAAATAAATTATGGTGTTAAATTTTTTACATATCTTGATTATTTATGTTGTGAGTGCATAGCTAGTATAATTAACATTTAAAAAGAGGAAATAATCATTTCAAAGGACACAAAAAATTTGATAAAATTAATACCCTTGAATAATAACATAATAAACAAGGATAAAAATATGCTTCCTTGATCTGTCAGAGAAAGAGTACAAAACCTTAAATAAAAATTATGCAAAATGAGCCGGGCATGGTGGCGCACACTTGTAATCCCAGCACTTGGGAGGCTGAGACAGGAGGATCACAGGTTCGAAGCCAGCCTCAGCAACTTCGTGAGGTCATCTGCAACTTAGCAAGACCCTGTTTCAAAATAAAAAATAAAATAGGGCTGGGGCTGTAACTCAGAGGTAGATGCCCCTAAGTTCAATCCCCAGTACTGAAAAAAAAAATTGTGCAAAATGAGTCATCCCCATACTTGGGAGGCTAAGACAAGAAGATCACAAGTTCAAGGCCAGGCTCAGCAATTTAGTGAAACTCACAGCAACCTATTTCAAAACAAAAAATAAAAAGAAAGAGCTGGGCATGAATCAGAGGTAGTATACCTCTGGGTTCAAACCCCAGTACCACACACAAAAAAAATTTCATGCAAAATGAGAAACTTAAAAGAGATTTCATCAAAATCAAGAACAAGAAGCCAGGCGTGGTGGCACACGGCTGTAATCCCAGTACTTGGCTGAAGCTGAGACAGGAGGATCACAGATTCAAGGACAGCCTCAGCAAGTAGTGAGACTCCCATCAACCTAGTGAGACCCTGTTTCAAAATTAAAATAAAATAGGCTTGGGGTGTAGCTCAGAGGTAGGATGCCCCTGGGTTCAATTCCCAGTACCACCAAAAAAAAATAAAATAAAATCAAGAACAACAAATATTATTTTGGTTGCTATCAGTTATTTTAATCATCCATGCATCTTGTTGTAGTAAAAGTTTAAACTTGTGCCATCCAATACTGGCCACATGTATTTTTTTAACCTGTTAACTTGAATTTTTTTTTTTTTTTTTTGCGGTACCG
>PVJS01028448.1:0-25495 GCA_004027185.1 Glis glis | reverse complement strand
TCTAGATTAACAGAATACACAGAATGAGTATATTTAAAAAAAAAAGGATTTATCAGATGGCTTACAGTTTGCAGCAATGTAGTCCCAGGTTCTGACTGCACGTGGAGGGTCAGAGGAACCAGTAGCTGGTCGAACGGTCTAAGAGCTGGAGTCTTAGGATTGGAGCAACCACTAATTCAGTCCCAGTCCAAGACGTGAACATCAGAAAGCTTCTTCGGAGAAACGATGGTGGAGTTTCAGTTCCAAGAGCAGGAGGCCGAGATCAAGCTCTTCGGAGAAAGGCGGAGCCGGCGGCTGAGGATCTCAGGCGAGAGCAGATGCACTTAGTCGCACACACTCTAGTGGCTTCTCTCTTTTTATCTAAGTCCGCACCTATCAGAATACTGCTGCCTACATTCAGGGCAGGGCTTTCTCTTTAATCTGCTGTTACACACCCAAAATCACATAATCTTGGGTGTGTCATGATCAGGTCAAGTTGACAACTTAGATTAACTATCACAGTGCTATTAGAAGGTGGTGTAACCTTTAAGAATTGGGACCCTTAAGGAAGTTAGGTGACTGGGAGTGTGCCCTTGCAGGGGATATTGGGACCCCATCCCTTCCTCTCTCTTTTGATTCCCAGCCATGAGCTAAAGAGTTTCCACACCACACACCACACACCACACACTCCTGCCATGATTTCCTGCTTTGCCCCAGGCCCAAAAGCAATCATGCCAACCAACCACAAAATGAAACCTACAAAACTGGGAGCTGAAATAAACCTTTTCTCTCTATAAGCTGGTAATCTCAGGTATTTGTTATAGGAACTGAAAACTGACTTCCACAGACACACGTGCCCAGGAAAATATCACTGCAAGCAAGACACCAGATTTTGGGAAAAAAATTTTTTTAAATTATTAAATATTCCTGTTTTTAATATATAACTATCGAAAATAAAATGCTAAGCTTTACTAATTAAAAAAATTGGGAAAGAGCTGAATGCTCTGCTTTCCCTTGCCCTCCCTGACCCTCAATCTCCACTGTATGTTCACAAGGCCGGAGGCAGCAGCAGCCCTCTCCCCAATGCAACAGACCGTCTGAGCATGCTCTACTCAGTGGTGGCTTTCATATTCACTAGTTATCACAAATTCCTTGGGCTTCTGGATGGCAGTCTCCAAGAGAATAAAATAAACAGAAAGCAGACAGTTCAATGGGTTTTAGAAGTAACCTAATTTCATTTCCTTCACACACAAAAATATCCTTTCTAAAACATCCCAGAGAGAGAGCCATGTCCACTGATGGCTAGATTGTTTAAACAATTAGAACTAATATAATATAAATATTCATTTATACTGGTCAGAGTTTGATCAGTCTCAGCACCTATTGACATTCTAAGCTAGACTACTCTTTGTTGAAGGGGGCTGTCCTGCACATTATAGGATATTTCATAATATCTTGGCCTCTACCCACTGAAGATCAATAGTACCCCTCATCCTGAATTATTACAACCAAAAATATCTCCAGACATTGTCAAATGACAATTGCTATTGCATAGACATAACACAAGTTAAGACCCATTTGTATAAATTGATGCTAAAAGTTAATCAGTAAAATTAATTCTTACGTAGACCATTTCAAATCATCTTTATGCCTATTTTTCCATCCTAGTCTGTATCTGCTTTCAAGAAGCATGTGGGAATAATAGAAAAGTCATTTATGCCATTTTTCTAAGGTACTGACTGAACCCTCTTTATAATGAAAGAGAGCTCATTATAAAGCAAAAGATAGCAGTGGAAATAAAGCCAATTTGACTCCTGGTCAGGGCTGCCTGTTCTCTGTTTCTCTGCCACTCTTGTCTAATAGTTTTAAAGAACTATTGCAAGCCAGGCATGGTGGTGCACACCTGTAATCCCAGTACTGGGAGGCTAAGACAGGAGGATTGCAGGTTTGAGGCCAGCCTCAGCAACTTAGTCTGTTTCAAAATAAAAAGGGATGGGGGTGTAGCTCAGAGGTAGAATGAGTCTGGGTTCAATCCCCAAAAAGAAGAAAGAAAGGGGGGGGGAGGAACAGAGGAAGGAAGGAGGAGGAGGAGGAGGAGAAAGAAGAGAAGGAGTAGGAGGAGAACTACTCTAATGGAGGACTCCAGTCCCTATATCGTGCCTTATTTGTTCTTTGATTTCAAGTTTATTGTCAGAACAGAAAAAAACAAAAATTTAATGAGTCATTCACACTAAACTTTGATATGAAAATTATCATTCAATGACTAGATGTGGGCCTTTAATATTTTCTTGGACTCTGTTCAAGAAAATGAAATAATGTTATCAAGTGTAGCATGAACCTCCTTCTCATTTCCTTAAGATAGCTTTAAAGTTTTTTTAGACAGGATTTCCAGTTCTATTCTTTTCTCAACATGGGATTGATGCAGAGTGATGTATATTCAGTACATGGAATTTAACCTCCCTCCTTCAAATAAACTCTTTTACTTTAAATCAAACAAATAATAAATGACATCCATAGAGATTTGATTAAGATTTGTAACCATTGAAGAAATATGAAGAGCTTAGCCAATCTTTCCATGTTTCAGTAAAGAAGCTTTGGATTTAATGACATAGCTTAATGGACATTGCTTGAAAACTTTTGGTTATTTAGTAGTGAGCAAAATTATATGACTTCTGAAAACTAGAGTTATTGCATTTGCAGTCAGTTCCAGTTAAAGCAAAATATAGAACCAATTATAGATGTCTGTAATGGGAAATTTAATGTTAGTGAGTTCTTAGTTTTATAGCTATACATGGCCTGACTTCTAAAACAAAGTAACTTCTGGTGCTCAATTATTAATAATGTTATAATATTAATATAATGTCCATGTGTGCTCATTGAACACTATGAGGAAGGCATCAGATCCAGCACATTAGAACATCTTTAGAGCTCCCTAAACGTTATGCCCTCCAGCTATGGTAACATCATGCAAGATCTAAAGTTCTCTAAGTCCCTGTCTTATGTCTCTAAGTCTCTCTCTTTATCATTGAGTGATTATGAAAATTAAATATTACTGGTAGTGATAGCATCAAGAGCTCAGAACAATATTTAATTTAAATAATAACATTAAATGAATTATTATATTTCAGTAAGTCTTTTCTAGAAAATTATGTGAATATGAGTATTGTTTTACTACCATACATCAGAATTTTAGATCTCTGTAACTGTGGTAGATTGCAAAACGTACCTGTAATAATTCCTTCCCATATCCCTGATTTTGGATATTGCTTCTCACAATGACTCTAGGCTTAACCATGTCACTTGCTTGGGCAATGGGACAATAGCAAATGTAATACAAGCTGAGACTTGAAGAGTACTCATGCACTGGGGGCTTGCCCACTCCTGCTGCTCTTGGGAACACTGTGATCACCACCACAAGGATCGGCCCATTCTGGCCTGCTGGATGATAAGTGGGACATGACCCAGTTACCACCATTGTGTCTTCCAACAGGCAGCCAACTACCAGCCTCTGGCTGACTGCAAACATGTGAGAGGACCTGGTCAGCACAGTCGGGAACAGAGACCCAGCCAGCAGGGCTGAACCCAAATTGCTGACCCACAGAATAATAAATATGATGGTTGTTGCTTTAAGCCACTCAATTTTGGAGGGTTCGTTACACAGCAAGAGCTAATTGATATAGTCCCCATAGGCCACATAAATAAGAATTTAAAAATAATGATTTAGAATGCAGCTACTATTCTAAATTTACATTTCTAAGTAAAAACACTGACTCATTAATAAACTGTCAACAATAATATTAAGTAGTTTAACTAATAAACTGAAACAAGTCCTATTTGGTTTTATACTCAAGAGGTAAACATTTGACAGTGATATGGTGTATGAAGATAAGAACTTCTCCATAGAACAGGAGTAGATAAGCTATATCTTCTTACTAACTGCAAACTAGTGAATGTGGGCATCATTCAGTGCTGTGTACATAGTCTCTAAGGCTATCTCTTATTTTTTTTTATTGTTTTTTTTTTTTGCGGTACTGGGGATTGAACCCAGGGGCGTTCTACCTCCGCGCTACACCCCCGGCCCTATTTTTTATACTTTATTTTGAAACCGGGTCTCACAAAGTTGCGGAGGGCCTCACTAGGTAGAGAGAGAGAGAGACAGGGAGAGAGAGAGAGAGAGAGAGAGCTGAGGCTGGCCGCGAACCTGGATCCTCCGGTCTCCGCCTCCCAAAGTACTGGGATTACAAGCGTGCGCCACCACGCCCGGCTACCATCTCTCATTTTGACAGTGGGTGGGAGGTCCATGCATATCATACATTTGCAAGCCTTGTCATAGATTGGAGGTACACCTGGAGTATTTGTACCCATAACAGGTATTCAATAGTTACTTGGCATTGCTCATCTCTCTGCAGAGCTGAGAGAAGACTTATTTTTCACTCACTGGCAACTTTTAAACAGTTTTAGTTCAAGTTGTGAAGCCGTCATGGAAATATAATACTGCAGAATTGTCCTCACCGAAAAGATAGACTTTGTTTTTAAGAGTGCAGCCAAGGATGTTAGAAAGCAAGCACCCTGGCTCTCCCTCCCGTTCCCCCACAGTCTACTCCGCTAGGACAGCTAGGCAGGTCACTACAGAAAGCAATGGTTAGCACCACCAGAATGAGCATCCGGGAAGAAGGCTCGTGATAGAGCACGCTGACTTCTGTTTTCTCAGGACACATTGCCTGGGGGTGTTTGCAAACTCAATGGGGACCCCAGAGCCAAGGCAAGGAGATAAGTGCAAGAGACAAGTGAAGAAACACCAAACGAAGCTGGACCTGTTGACTTTGACGCAGTGTCTGTTCAAACCATCCAGTGTTCTATTATTTTCTATTACTATTTCTATTATCATTATTATTTTTTTAACTTTTTATGTTCATTTATTGGTGCATTGCAATTATACATTTTGATATGTGTCAGGGTATGAACATCATACATGCACACATTGCACATTTAGCCCTCCCTCCAATCCCACCCTATTCCCTTCCCCTTCCCTCCCTTTCATGCTCCAGATAGTGATAGAGTCTTATAGGTTTGTGTATGTACATCATGTGCTATAGTGTGTTTCCCTCCACCCCCCTCCCAACTCCCTCAGTTAGGTCACCTTCTTTGTCCATCTAAAGATTTCTTCTTCTTCCCTTCTAAGTCCCTTCTACGTCCCATTCTATCTAGCTCCCACAGATTAGGGGGAACATCCAATTTTTTACTCTTAGTGACTTACTAATATCGCTATTATTATTAGCATTTAAATAAAGATGTCCTTGTGGTATATTTTTTGTGAAAAGGGTTCATAATAATTCCCTTCCCATATCCACACCCTTGGAACATTCTCTCTCACATAGATTTTAGGCTTAACCATGGAACTTGCTTTGGTCGATGGGACAATAACAAATTTGACAGGAGCTGAGACTTGAAAACTATTCATGCATTTGGGGCTTGCCCTGGAACTTCTCTCATGTGCTCCCATAGTTCCAAATAATCTCTTTAGTAATAATTCTTTTTTGGAGCCGGGCGTGGTGGCACACGCTTGTAATCCCAGTACTTTGGGAGGCGGAGACCAAAGGATCCGGGTTCACGGCCAGCCTCAGCTCTCTCTCTCTCTCTCTCTCTCTCTACCTAGTGAGGCCCTCCGCAACTTCGTGAGCCCTGGTTTCAAAATAAAGATTAAAAAATAGGGCCGGGGGTGTAGCGCGGAGGTAGAACACCCCTGGGTTCAATCCCTGGTACCACAAAAAAAAAATAATAATAATAATTCTTTTTTTGGGGGGCAGGGGGTTGTTCTGAGAGGAGTTTTATTGGTGGTGGTGGTGGTGGTGGTGGTGGTGGTGGTGGTGGTACTAGGGATTGAACCCAGAGGCATTCTACCTCTGGTCTACACCAGAAGCCCTTTTTATTTTTTTTTATATTTTAAAACAGGGTCTCACTAGATGCTGAGGGTCTTGCTAAATTGCTGAGGCTGGCCAGGCACCTGCAATCCTCCAGTCCCCACATCCCAAGTACTGGGATTAAAGCTGTGGGTCATCAAGCTGGCTTTTAAGTGTTTATTATGTGCTGGGTAGTATGTTAGCACTCTACCTAAATTAGCCCATTCATTTTAGCCTTATCATAACTCTAAAGTAGGTAGCATCTTCATTTCACAGATCTAGGAACTGAAACTTAAAGAGGTAAAATAAATTGCCCCAGATTATACTATTACTAGGTAATGGAGCCAGCTTTGGAGCCCAGACCTTCGTGGCTGCAATAACAATGCTCTTATCCACTGTGCATCTAGCCTTCTGGCATTCAGTTGCAGTTCGTCTGTGTGTGCAATGTGGTAAAGCCCTGGGCTTGGAAACAAATCCTCATATCACCGTCTTTAGCACAGCGATCTGCAACAGCTTCCTTGCCTTCTGTAGCTCTTCGTTACCTCAGTAACATGGTTTGCACTCAAAGGTCCAAAGAGATAAGGATGACTTATTTGGAATAATATCATTTGAGTAGGCTTCAGCAAGTTGATTATTTACAAAGGAGAGGTGTGAGTGCGGGGGAAACATCACGCATGCTGAAGGCCCCTGAGCCAGGTAGTAGAAAGCTATTACCACCCCTAGAATGAAGGGAAAGGGAGGGAGATTACGAGATCCTGAGAAGAAAGGCATCTTGCGAAATCTGCGACTTTCAGGACGGGATCCCAGCCTAAATTAGGCAAAGCACAATGAAACGGCCAGGGAATGACTAGCTCCCGCCCCTCTCTTCGCTCTCTCTCTCTCTTTCTCTCTCTCTCTCTCTCTGAAACCCACACAAAGCAGAGAGGAAAGGAACCCATTGAGGGAGGCCATGTGGGCCCAGGCCTGGCACAGAGAGAGCAGGTGGAGAAGAGTCGAGACTGGAACTACAGGAGCAGACGGAAGATAATTGGTCACACGCAGGAATAATTATGTCTCCTTATAGAGTTACAATGATGATTAAACAGTGTGTGTGTGTGTGTGTGTGTGTGTGTGTGTGTGTTGCTGGGGATTGAACCCGGGGCATTCTATCTCTGAGCTACATCCTCAGACTCATTTTATTTTTTATTTTGAAACAAGCTCTCACTAAGTTGCTGAGAGCCAGGCCGGGCGTGGTGGCGCACGCTTGTAATCCCAGTACTTTGGGAGGCAGAGACCGGAGGATCCGGGTTCGCGGCCAGCCTCAGTTCTTTCTCTCTCTCTCTCTCTCTCTCTCTCTCTCTCTCTACTTAGTGAGGCCTCCACAACTTCATGAGACCCGGTTTCAAAATAAAGTATAAAAAATAGGGCCGGGGGCATAGCGCGGAGGTAGAACGCCCCTGCGTTCAATCCCTGGTACCGCAAAAAAAAAAAAAAAAAAAAGTTGCTGAGAGCCTCACTAAGTTGCTAAGGCTGTCCTTGAACCTGTGATCTTCCTGTCTCAGCCTCACAAGTACTGGGATTACAGGCTTGTGCCACCATGCCCAGCTTAGATGTTATTGTTTTTTTTTTTAATTTCAGTTCATTTATTGGTGCATTGTAGTTATACATTTTGGTAAGTGTCAGGGTATCAGAAGCATGCATGCACACATCGCTCATTTAGCCCTCCCTCAAATCCCACCCTATTCCCTCCCCCTTCCCTCCTTTCCGTGCTCAGCATAGTGATTGACTCTGATAAGTTTGTGTGTACACATCATGTGCATTAGTGTATTTCCCTCTTCCCCCCTCCCATCTCCCTCAGTTAGGTCGCCTTCTTTGTTCAACTAAAGTTTTCTCCTTTTTTGTCTGGGGTCCCTTCTAAGTCCCATTCTCCCTAGCTTCCACATATTAGGGAGAAATCTGACTTTTCACTCTTTGTGACTGACTGATCTCACTTAGCATAATGTTCTCCAGTTCCCTCCATTTCCCTGCAAATGATGTAATTTTGTTCTTCTTTATGGCTGTGTAAAATTCCATTGTGTACATATCCCATAGTTTTGTAATCCATTCATCTATGATGGACACCTTGGCTGGTTCCAAAGTTTGGCAATTGTGAATTGTGCAGCTATAAACAGAGATACTCATGCATTAGTCTGGTAGTTTGGTTTCAGTTCTTTTGGGTAGATGCCTAGAAGTGGTATTGCTGGGTCTTTTGGTAGGTTCATTCCCATTCTTCTGAGGATCCTCCACACTGTTTTCCAAAGTGCGCACATACACAAGGTGGGGGGGTTCCCCAGAAAGAAAGTGACCCTTGGGGAGTGGGCTTTTAAACCTTCCTGAGGTTTTCTGGGTTTTTTTTTATGATTGGTCAGAATTAGGTTTGGGGGAACCAATGACTTTTGCACAATTTTGATCCTTAATATGAATGATTATCTGTGGGCTGGTCAGGGTCCTGTTTCCTGGAGCCCACCAGTCTCTCACCTTCCTGCTTACCTCCCCAACCTCACAGAAGGGGAGATGCAGAAAGACACTTTAATTTTTTCTGTTCCCAAGTCCTCTGCCCTGCCTCATCAGCAGGAGCCTTAGTGATACATGAAGCTGAGGTTCGAACGTGTTTAGAAAAGTCTGGAAAACTAGTGCAGTAGAAAGGATTGGGTGTGGCTTTTGTTGCTGTTTTAAGTGACTCTTAGGATCTTGCTGACTAATCTCACTCCCACGCAGATTTAATAAGTAACAAAGCCTCCGCCATCAGGGGAAGGTGAGGATAGAGCACAGCGGCATGGTGTTTGCAGGAACAATTTATCTGCTGGCCCAGCCTTCAAGATCTTTGGACTGATTTCTGTAATGATGAAGCTGGGAGAGCGGTAAGGAAAAGAACTAGAATCTCACAGGAGCTGAAAGCTCGCATATAACTGAGAGTAAGGAGAGGTACTCATCCCCATTTTGCAAAAATACCCCACCCCATTTGACAGTGGTGGAGGTGGTGAGGAGGCCTCAGCAGAGGCTGGGGAAGCAGAAGCCACACCACCTCGCTTCTCCCACAGGAGGAAGGAGCAAAGGAATTGGCAGTTGTGGACTCCATCGCCCACCATGTCAGGACTGAGGAACACATTGAAAAGCTGAGAGGAAGGGACAGATGTGTTCGTGAGTTCCTGCTGATCCTCAGGGAAATGCTAAGGAACTCTTGGAAGATGTGGGCTACTCCAAGAGTCTGGGGAGAGAAGCCAGAGAAACAGTGCGTATGATCACAGTAACACACAGTATGAAAGAGCCAATTGCTTTTAAATCTAACTACAAGTGATGTACCATGGGAATCTGAAGAAAGCAATCTTCGGTACTCTGAGGGCTTAGGCAAGGTTTTTCAGTGAAGGTGACTCTGAGCTGGGCACAAAAGAACGAATATGAGTTGACCATAAAGACACAGGAAGTTTGGGAACCAGAAGATGAAGAGCCTTAGGGTAGAAGGGACAGTCTGATGAGGGTGCAGAACTACATGGAGTGAATTTGAAGAAGAGCAAGCAATCGAGTTTGCTTGGCAGAGGTCCTAGAAAACTAACCTTGGGAATGTGATGTTCATTCCATAAGGAGCTGGACATTTTGAAGGGAGAAAATTACTGAAGAGGAGCTATGAGCTGGATAAATATGTACACCAAAGTGAAAGGAGAAGCAACCAAAGCAAGGAAATCCTGGGGGTTTACTTTAACAGCTTGCTAAGAGTAAATAAATGCAATGGTGTTAATTTTAGGTGCCAAATGTTATCATTAATAACATTGTGCCAGGTGTGGTGGTACACGCCTGTAATCCCAATACTTGGGAGGCTAAAACAGGAGGATTACAGGTTCAAGACCAGCCTCAGAAACTTAGCAAGACCCTGCTTCAAAATAAATTATGGCTTCGCATGTGCCTCAAAGGTAGAACCCCTGGGTCTGGTCCCCAGTACTACTGCTACTACTACTACTACTACTACTAATAATAATAATAATATCATAATCATGGCAACCATATACTTAGTGCTGGACTCAATGAGACCTATGCTATCTCATTTAGTCTTATCAATGGCTCCATGGACTAGATATTTTTATTTCCACTTTACAAATGAAGACACTACACATCAGAGAGATGTGGCTCAAGCTCCACACCTGTGGAGTCAAGTTTTAAACCCAAATCATGCTCTTAAATCACTGTAGGACCAAAAATTCTGCTGAAAAAGAATTAGAGGAAAGAAAACTCTCACAGAAGCAATTGCCTCAAAAGAGAGTATGCACTTGGAAATTTTTTTTAAAAATTAATGTGCCAGAAGTAGTTTGAAAATTAGCCCTTCAAATAGTCCTCATTACTGGAAGCTGTTAAGAACAGCGCAGGAAAGCGAATGACAATCAAAACCCCATTCAAATTAGCACAAGAAAGCAAATAGGCAAATAAACATGTTTGAGAGAGACAGAGTTGCATTATGACCCAAGAAGGCGAGGCTTGCCAGGAGGAGAGCACTGAGGCAAGTAAGCTGTCTAGACCGCCAGGGACTCACAGGTGCAGTTCTCCTTCCCACGGGATAATCTTGGGCCTGGCACACAGTAGTAGGTGTGCAGTTAGTTTCCTTAAGTGACTACACAAAGAAGTAAATAAATGAATGAATGATCTTTGAAGAAGTAAATAGCAAAAAAGAATGCTACAAAGCCGGGCGTGGTGGCGCACGCTTGTAATCCCAGTACTTTGGGAGGCAGAGACCGGAGGATCCGGGTTCGCGGCCAGACTCAGCTCTCTCTCTCTCTCTCTCCCTGTCTCTCTCTCTCTCTCTCTCTACCTAGTGAGGCCCTCCCCAACTTTGTGAGACCCAGTTTCAAAATAAAGTATAAAAAAATAGAGCCGGGGTGTAGTGCGGAGGTAGAACGCCCCTGGGTTCAATCCCCGGTACCGCAAAAAAAAAAAAAAAAAAAAGAATGCTACAGAGTCTCCTACCCAGAATAAACATGCATACAATGCCTGTTGATTTGATTTAAATCATACTGGGATCTATTTGTCCATGGTTTCCCTGTGCACCAGCCCACTACGCCTCCCAGAAGTTCCCACACTGCTCTCTGGGTCCTTGAATTTTAGGCAGACTATGTCTCCTAACCACATATTTTTTCCTTACCGGCTAACACACTCACTCACACTTCGGAACAACACACTCAGAACTATTTAATACTTACTGTGTCCTTAGAGCCAGTTCACATCAAAGCTAGTTTATCTACCAGCCACTACAGTCCCTGAGTTCAATCCCCAGTACCACAAAAAAAAAGAAAGAAAAGAAAAGAAAAAGAAGCTGGGTGTGGTGGTGCACACCTATAATCCTAGTACTTGGGAGACTTGAGAGAAGAGGATCACAGGTTCAAAGCCAGCCTCAGCAACTTAGCAAGGCTCTCAGAAATTTAGTGATACCCTGTTTCAAAATAAAAAATAAAATAGAACTGGGGGTGTAACTCGGAGGTAGAATGTCCCTGGGTTCAATCCCCAGCAAAACACACATACACACACACACACACACACACACACACACACACACAGAGAGAGATAAAAAGGATCATGCCAAATGCAACCCCAAAATTCCATTGATTCTGGTTTGAAAAATCAGTCACAAAATGGACTGAGTTTTAGAAGATATTAGAGAATTTGTGTTAATTTTCTTAAGTGTGATTAAGGATTATGATTGTGTAGGAGATCCATACTGAGAACTTAGAGGTGATTTATTGCAATATCTGTAAACTTACTTTCAAATTTTCCAACCAAAATATACATATTTGCCTATGAGGATAGAGAAATAGTATGTAAATATGGTAAAAAAAAAAAACTGTCGAATCCAGGTGGAGGACATAAAAATGTAAACTAAACTATTTTATCAGCATCTTTGAGGGTTAAATTTTTTTCATAATAAAATGATGGATAAAACTTTCCCTGCCTATGCGAAGCCTTACCAAAAAAATTAACATTTATTAAAATGTTATTATCTTGGGAAGAACCTGTAGATTTGATTATTACTTCAAAAGGACTTCCATGTAAGTAAAGTGACCTCTGTGATACCATAAGCAATACAAGTTAAATAGGTTACTAATGCTGAATAATTTACAAAACAGAGTCATAAAATATTTTCAGTATTTTGCAGCATTAAAAAGGGTATCGGCTGGACATGGTGGTGCACACTTGTAATCCCAGTACTTGGGAGGCTGAGACAGGAAGATTGCAGGTTCAAGACCAGCCTCAGCAACTTAGTGAGGCTTCCTCAACGTAGTGAGATCCTGTTTCAAAATAAAAGAATAAAATAGGGCTGAGGGTGTAGCTCAGAGATAGAATGTCCCTGGGTCCCATCTCCAGTACCAAAAAAAAGGGTATCTACTGTAAGTGGGTATATGTTCATATGTTTTATAAAATGTGAAATTGAACTGATAAACCAAAAGGTGCCTATGGCTAAGAGTTTCTTAAAAGGAACCTGATCCAAACTGTTGAACATGCAACACTTTCCCCAACCAAGTGGAACCCAAACCTGTCACATATCTGCCCTCCAATTTCCAAGGTATTAATTAATATCATACCTACTACATAAACATTTTGCATGGAGTAGGCACTATGAGAAGTTCTTCAGAAGCATCCTCACCTAAGCCTCATGACACCTCCATGATTTGATACTATTGCTATGTCCATTCTATGGAAAAGAAAAAATAATACTTAAGAGGAATTAAGTTGCCTAGTGTAACAGAGACAGTCCATGGTGGAGCCAGGATGGAGTTTGGCGTCCATCTGACCCTTCCGCAAGTATGCATTGATGCTAGAGGGCAGGCAAAGACGAAGGCACTTGACATGATCCCGACACATGGAGACTACTAGTTGGGATTTTCAGATAGGAGGAAGGCCAGTGGGTAGTGACAAAGACGAACAGTTTGGAGCTGTAGTCTCCATTCACACTTTGAGATCACTTCATTCACACCTTGAGATGCACCTGCTCTTCCCAGTGGAGACCTGGCCCAGATCTAAAATAGCACGGAGGAAAATACAATTTAATTTAGAACTCTTCAAAAGCATCCCATTGGGTAAGCATCGGGGGAGTGGATGTTCTCAGAAGTGACCGACATTCTACGAACATAGAGGCACAAACCAATAGCATCATTCTTTGGGGGGATATTGGGGGACATCTTAGCCCATGCACTGAGGTCACCATTTTGGACCAGCTTAACCATGTAAGTACATGCTAAATGGAAACTGTCTGCACGCAGACAAGCTTCCTTGAGACAGATGGGACCGAAAGCTGGACATTTATGACCTCCTATTCTTGCCACTCCTTGGTCTTAACTTGTGATCTTCTTCCCATTTGCTTTGTTTGAACCTCTATATAAGAAAGGCCTTAACTACATAAGGCAGGAGAACTGTCATCTTGGATCTCCTCCCCGACCCCCCCCAATTATTAAATTCTCTACAAATTATTATATCTGACTTCATGTCAGTATCGTGTGAGAAGACTATTGATCAGGAAGCTGCCTGGTGCAGCGACCTTCCATGCAGGAACCCCGGAACAATCTTCAGGAAGCTGTCTGGTGCAGCGACCTTCCGTGGCAGGAATCACAGAATAGTTATTAGGGAGCTGCTTAAAGCAGCAGCCATCCATGGCGGGACTATGGAGCAAGCGTCTGCCAGAGCACCCCAATAGGGGTGCAGGTATATGGAGGGAAATACATCAAGTGGTGTGTGCATGTATGTTGGTATCACTTTAAATCTCACTATGGTATATAATTACATTGCACCAATGAAAGCATACTACAAACCTATCATTTCCCTGCTAACATTATTCAAGGAGTCCCACAGCTTGTAGGGAAACAAATCAGTTGTAGTGAAATTAAGTAGAACTTCCAGAAAGCAAAGAATCTACAGAGACAAGCTATGAGCAAGAACCTGCCGGAGTTTGTTTCTGATGTCATTGACAATGGCATTGTCCCCTCTGGATGTCGGATTTTTGGCTACTGAGTTCCTCTACACCTGGTCACTAACCATAAACCACTGGACTCTGGGTACTGCTACGGTCACTGCAAGACCATCACTGACTGACTCTTGGTCTTGGCCTTGGTCTCTCCAGCAGCCCACCAAGTTTGAGTAGGAACATTGGCTTTACTGAGCCCAGGTCCTATTCCCAGTTTCTGTCTGCCAGGGAACAGGGAGAAGCTACATCCATTCCCCTCAGCCTAAACATGTTGTGTGAGTATATTCATTAGGTTCTTCAGAGAAATAGAACCCAGAGAACCATATAATAATATATGTGCATAATAGTATGCATATATTATATCTATGAAAAGATTTACTATAAGGAATTGGCTCATGCAATTATGAAATCTGAGAAGTCCTGAGCTCCACTTGGCAAGCTGGAGATCGGGAGAGCCGGTGTTGCAGTGCCCAGTGTGCGTCTTCAGGCCTCAGAACCAGGGTAGCCTCCGATGTAAACTCCAGTCCTAGAGCCAAAGACTGACCTCTCAACTCCAGCAGGCAAAACCTCCTCTCACTCAGCCCTTTGTTCTGTTCAGGTCTTCAATGGATTGAATGATGCCACTCACATTAGGGAGGGCAAACTGCTTCACTCAACCCACAGTTCAAATGTCAATCTCAAACCCAGCATGGTGGTGCAAGTTTGTAATCCCAGTATTTGGGAGGCTGAGACAGGAGGATCGCAGGTTCAAGGACAGCTTCAGCAATGTAGTGAGACTCTCAGCAACCTAGAGAGACACTGTTTCAAAATAAAAATAAACAGTGCTGGGGATGTAGCTTGAGGGTAGAATCCCCTGGGTTCAGTCCCCAGTACCCCCACCACACACACACACACACACACACATAGTTAATTTCAGCCAAAAACATACTCACAGACACACACAGAGTAATGTCTGACCACATGTCTGGGAAGTGCTTGACCCACTCAAGCCGACATATGAACTTGCCACTGAAATGGTCTATGGTTATTTTAGGAGGTTATTTGTCCAAAATTTTCTATTCATCCAGGCATAGACTTCGTGTATCCTAGCTTTTTTTCTTTTTTCAGAATATGTTATTTGAGTCTTGAGTGTATGTGTATGTGTGGCTTGTTTGCTGGAGAGGGTGAGGGGCTCTCGGTTCCAGCATCTCTACTTCCTTGTGTGTCCTGTTCTGGCTACTAGATCTGCAGCCCCCAAGGCTATATCTGGGACAAGCATCCGAATGGGCCCTTAGGACTCCAGAACCTGCTCACCACTCTGCCATTTATTTCTCTGCCTTTTCTATATCATCTAGGGAATTCTCTGTATTCTGAATTCAGATAGATATGTGTTGAGCTTTAACAACCGTTACCTTTTCTCCGGCATTTTCTAGGTAGTAGAACCAAGTCCTTCATAAGGGATTTTGTTGCTAGAAATCTTCACCTTATAATTTTCAAACATCCCTTTATATTTAAGGCAAATGTTAATGATATTCCATTTTTGCTATATAAAATGTTTATATTTAAAATAAACTTATTTAGGAAAATAGAAAGTAACTATCAGAACAGGTGTTTCCCAGGTGAGAGTACTAAGTAAAAGGGCACCGGTGATCGAGTGCATTGCCCCACATACACTCAGCCCACGGCAAACAGGAAAAAACACTATCCTCTTACCAAAAGTCTTCCTTCTTCATCTATTTAATATGCATCAAGAGCAGTGCTAACATAATTTTCTGCAAAGATGCAAACTCTCTGTGCCGTTCAATATGTGGCAGCCACCAACCCGGACATGTGCCACAATCGAGCACCTGAGGTAAATATGCCGCAATGGAAGAACTGAGTTTTTAATATTATTTAATTCGTTTAAACTTGAATTTATACAGTTACAAGTGGCTAATGGCTACCATATTAGACAGCACAGTTCTAGAAGCTCTCAGTTAGAGATTTTTTTGTGTGTGTGTGGTACCGGGGATTGAACGCAGGGGCGTTCTACCTCCGCGCTACACCCGCGGCCCTATTTTTTATACTTTATTTTGAAACCGGGTCTCATGAAGTTGCGGAGGGCCTCACTAAGTAGAGAGAGAGAGAGACAGGGAGAGAGAGAGAGAGAGACAGGGAGAGAGCTGAGGCTGGCCGCGAACCCGGATCCTCCGGTCTCCGCCTCCCAAAGTACTGGGATTACAAGCGTGCGCCACCACGCCCGGCCTCAGTTAGAGATTTAAATCACCTAAAGATCTTTAAAAGCACCAAAGCCCAGACCCTATTCTAGACCAATAAAATCAGAATCTCAAATTGCTGTGACTTAGACTGGTTTGGGGTTTTTCTTTGTTGTTGTTTGTTTCTTTGTTTGTTTGTTTAATTACTGTAAGTTTACCTTTTTTTCTTTAATATTCTTTTTTCATGTATATGTGTGTGGTACTGGGGATTGAATTCAGGGACATTCTACCTCCAGGCTATACTGCCAGCACTTTTTTTAAAATTTTTTGTTATAAAACAGGGTCTTATTAGGTTGCTGAGCATCTCACTAGGTTGCTGAGAGTCTCGCTAAGTTGCTGAGACTGGTCTTAAACCTGTGATCCTCCTGTCTGAGTCTCCCAACTACTAGGATTATAGTTGTGTGCCACCATGCCTGTTTTAATATTATCTTTTTGATTAAAAAAATACTTAGCCTTTTCTCACTGTCAAAATCCATGGAAAATTTGGTCATTTTTCAAGACCAACAAATCCACCAGATAGAAATGAAAAGATTTCCAAATGAATTTGTGATTTTACTTCTAATACTGATGGTTTACCCTCTCTTGGGTCATTTAACTTCCACACACAGTTGTGTGATAGGAAGAGCAGAGCAGGACATCACTATTCTGTGCTGGAAAGTTCAGAGAGGTTTAATCACTTACTAACAGTCACATGGTTGATAAGGCAAAATTAAAATTAGGAATTCTTTTAATTTGACACCTCTAGTACAGTGTTATTTTCATTTCGCAGTGAGGCAAATAACTATTAAAGTGAAATGAATTCATATAGTGTTAAGGCTGGAAATTCTTTCCTTACTTCTGTTTGCCTTTGCAGTTCTAAATATGGAGAATGGAAAACACATTTCCAAATATATTTAAGAGCAATGCTTAATAAACAGAATGCTACTGTCTGACGTTATTCGGTTAAATTTGATTTTACTCAGAAAAACTTGGATTTGTCAAAAAATTTGACAAATTTTCTGAAAAAATATATCAGAAACTTATAAACATGACCATACCCTTTGGCCCAGTAATCCCCAAACCTGGAATCTCTCCTAAGATGCAAGTGGAGATCAATTTGTCAAAGATTGTAATGAGTGATATCATTAAAAAGTTATTCAAAGGCTTAGAAACATAGTTATAGTAAACAACAGAAAGAGTCAAATATATGATAATATATCCTTATGATGGAATATTTTGCTATAATATTTAAATCTGTCATATTAGTACCAACTGATAACATTGGAAAATGTTCATATTAATGTTAAAATTTTAAAAGCTGTAGCACTCATATATGTAGGGAAAAATACCTGGAAGGAAAGTTACAGAGCAAGAGAATCTTTTATCCATTCTTAGTAGGTCTAAGTTAGAATGACAGCTTTGGTAGGAGTTTGGTATTCCTAGAAAAGTTAAACATGAACATGCTCTTTGACGCAATAATTCCACTACTGGGCCCACCCCTAGAGCTTTGCTTTTGCAACTGACTTTTGACCAATGAATAGATTTTGAAAATCACTTTAATGAGTTGCACGTGGAAGGTTTTTTTAGTAGATCAGTGTTCGTAACACATGGTAAAGGATCATATTGTCTTGTGAGTTGTTTGTCACAGTTATACACCTACATAAATATGTATGTTTCTAGGTTATAACATAAAACATATTCATCATTAGGAGTTTGTAAGCCATTGATTGTCCTAGAGAAACTGGTGCATATCCTCTCAAGAAAGGAGTCTTACCAGGAGACAAGTGTAACATGTTCATAATGACTGGAAACAAATCTCAATGTCCATGAATACTAGACTGAATTACAGGGTATTTAGCATGGTTTTCCCCACCCACTAAATGACAATAGAGCACAGTCCACCGATTATCCCGAGGTCGTGTGTGTGTGTGTGTGTGTGTGTGTATGTGTTGGTAGGGATTGAACCCAAGGGCATTCTACCTCCACGCTACACCCCCAGCCCTATTTTATTTTTTATTTGGAAACAGTGTTTTGCTAAGATGCTGAGAGCCTTGCTAGGTTGCTGAAACTGGCTTCAAATCATCAATCCTCAGCCTTCTTAGTACTGCAAATACAGGCCTGCACTACCATGCCCGGCCCCAAGGTCATATTTTTTTTTACTATTGCTTTACTCTGTCATTCTCAACATTGGCTACAACCTAAGACTGGCTCTTTTCATGACTACTAGAAGGTCACAGAATTTGTAAACTTATATCCAGACTAGACAACATCCTGAGGAAGAAGAGAGACCATTTCTTCTTCTCTATCTTTCTTTTTTCTTTTTTTTTTTTTTTTTTGCGGTACCGGGGATTGAACCCAGGGGAGTTCTACCTCCGCGCTACACCCCCGGCCCTATTTTTTTATACTTTATTTTGAAACCGGGTCTCACGAAGTTGCGGAGGGCCTCACTAGGTAGAGAGAGAGAGAGAGAGAGAGAGTGAGCGCTGAGGCTGGCCGCGAACCTGGATCCTCCGGTCTCCGCCTCCCAAAGTACTGGGATTACAAGCGTGCGCCACCACGCCCAGCTCTATCTTTCTTACGAAGGAGGAAATTTTTCCAATTACCTACTGAGAAGTCTTCCCCTCACATCTCATTGGCCTGAATTGGGTCACATGCCTACTAGCCCACCTTGGCAAGATGGATGGAATAGCCATGAAGGCTTAGAATCATCTAGTGTAGAAGAGATGTTGAGGATTCAACCACAAGTGGCCAAGATAATTTCCTATCTCTGCTTTACCGATTTGATAGCTGAGGAGTAAATATATATTCATTGAGCAAATTTTCTGGCACCAAGAAAGCATTAAAATCACAGTAGTGTATATCTACTTTAAAAACTGAGTCAATAACTGATAAGTTCACCAAGCCCAGGGGGGTTCAGTGGTAAATTACACCAAAAATTGGAAAAGAAATCACACAAATTCTCTATTATGTCTTCTAGAAATTTGAGCAGAAGGAATACTTCATAACTCATTCCATGAGGTCAGTATTATACTAATACCGAAAACAAATTAGGATATTACAAGAAAATAAAATATAGAGCAGTATTTCTCATGGACAAAAGTGCAA
The DNA here is from genome assembly GCA_004027185.1 of Glis glis. NCBI lineage: Eukaryota > Metazoa > Chordata > Mammalia > Rodentia > Gliridae > Glis > Glis glis. The sequence continues at coordinate 6,341 of PVJS01028448.1, read as the reverse complement.
AAATCCTCAGAAAAATTAACAAATCAAATCCAAAAATATGTAAAAATAATCATACATCAAGGCTGGTTTAACAATCAAAAAATCAATTAATGTAATCTATCTCATCAACAAGCTAAAGAAGAAAAATCATGCTGGCATATCATTAGATACAAAGAAAGAATTTGACAAAATTCTACATCCATTCATGCTAAAAACTCTCAGTAAACAAAGGGAAACTCCCATAACTTGATGGAGAACATCTACAAAAAAAACAAAAACCTAAAATTAACATCATATTTAATGATGAATGGGAAACTTGAAGCTTTGCCACTAACATTGGGAACAAAGCAAAGATATCACCTCTCATCATTTCTTTTCAACATCACACTGGAAGTCCTAGTTAGTGCAATAAGACAAGAAACTAAAAGGTATGCAGATCTATGTTCACAGATGGCATGATCATCTATGCAGAAAATCCAAAAGAACTTACAAGAAAACCCTTGGAAATAATATGGAACCAACTTATTAATTATTCTAAGATTACAGAATAAAAGGTTAATATAAAAAGCCAATCATTTTTAATACCAGCAACGAACAAGTGAAATTTGAAATTAAAAACACATTAACGGGGATGGAGATGTAGCTCAGTGGTTGAGCGCCTGCCTACCATGCACAAGGCCCAGGTTTAATCCCCAGCATCACGCGCACACACACACACACACACACACACACACACACACACATACACCATTAACAATTACATTAGCATTCTCCAAATTGATTTTAAAATCATTGTAAATCTAACACAATGATAACAAGAGCTATAGAAAAAAAAACTACAAACTTCCAATGGAAGATATTCTGTGTTCATGGATAGAAAGACTCAATATTGTCAACATATTGGAACTTCCTAATTTGATGTATAAATTCAACACAATCCAAATAAAAATCCCAGGAGGTTAATTCATAAATATATTTTCAAAAAAAATTTTTAGAGCTTATATGGAGAGGCAAAAGACCCAGAATAGTCAACTCAATTTTGAAGGAGAAAAACAAAGTTGAATTTCAAGAACTTACTATAAACTTACAATAATTAAGACAATGTAACCCAGTAAACAGTTCATTTCTCAACACTACAGTAAGTGAACTGAAGATTTACATACACACAAAAGCCTATACACAGATGTTTATAGTATCTTATTTTTATTGGTGCATTGTAATCATATATCTTGATGAAGTTCAGGGTGATAGAGGCATACATGCACACAACACTCATTGAGCCCTCCCCCAGTTCCTCCCCTCCTTCCCATACTCAGCACAGTGATTGGCTTTGATAAGTTTGTGTATGTACATCATGTCCATAAAGGTGTTTCCCTCTTCCCCATTCCAATCTCCCTCAGTTAGGTCCCCTTCTTCACTCAACTAAGGTTTCTCCTCCTTTGTCTGGAGGAGAACATATCCCAACTTCTGTTATACAGATCTATTGTCTATTCTTTTGCCAATACCAGAGGCCAACAAGGGCTCACATCCAAATTCTTTGGGACATCAGGTCTCAAAAGACCCAAATACAATAATATTGGGAAACTTCAATACACTGCTCACACCATTTGTAGAAAAATGAAACTAAATCCTTACCACTCACCCTGCACAGGAGTCAACTCGAGATGTATCAAAGACCTGGAAGTTAGACCAGAGACTATGAAGCAACTAGAGGAGGGCATAGGCACAACACTCCAACATATAGGCACAGGTAGAAACTTCCCCAACAATACCCTCAAAGTTCAGGGAATTAAAACAAGAATTAATAAATGGGATGGCATTAAACTGAAAAGTTTCTGCTCATCAAAGGAAACCATCAAGAGCCTAAAGGGAAAACCTATAGAATGGAAGAAGATATTTGCCAGCTATTCCTCTGACAGAGGACTAATATCTAGGATATACAAAGAACTTAAAGGATTTTACACTAAAAAACCAAATAACCCAATCAAGAAATGGGCAATTGGATTGAATAGACACTTCACAAAAGAAGAGATACAAATGTCCAATAAATACTTGAAAAAATGTTCAACATCATTAGCCATCAGGGAGATGCAAATAAAAACTACACTGAGATTCCATCTTAACCCCAATCAGAATGGTAATCATCAAGAAGTCAAAAGATAATAAATGTTGGCGAGGATGTGGGGAAATTGGAACTCTTCTACACTGTTGGTGGGTTTGTAAATTAGTTCAACTGCTAGTTCAGTATGGAGATTCCTCAGAAAACTGGGAATGGATCCAGCTACACCACTCTTGGGTATCTTGCCAAAGGGGTTGAAACCAGAGAACTACAGTAATATATGCATACCCATGTTCATGGCACAATTCTCAATAGCCAAATTATGGAACCAACCTAGGTGTCCATCAACAGATGAATGGATTACAAAATTATGGGATATATACACAATGGAATCCTACTCAGCAGTAAAGAAGAACAAAATTATGTGATTTGCAAGAAAATGGAAGGACCTGGAGAACATTATGTTAAGTGAGATTAGCCAGTCACAGAAAGTGAAGGGTCATATGTTTTCTCTAATATGTGCAAGCTAGGGAGTAATTGGGATACCAGAGGGACTCCAGATAATGGAGGAGAAACCTCAGTGGAGCCAGGGAGGGGAGGGGGAAGAGCGAGATTCATAAACAGAATTACTACCATAGGCTATGTGAATATATGCGAAAATACCAGTGTACAGTGTATTGGGAAGGGGGGGAGATGGGGAGGCAGTCTGGGGGGCACCAAGAGCTGTGTGCATGTATGTCACTGTCAACATGATTTACATTATTATGGGAGACCATAATGAACCAATAAAAGCATATAAAAAAAACCATAAGCTGTTCTTTGTAGAAGGAGACTATATTTTCCAATGTTCCTTGTTTTCTTTAGCAGCTCGATATTTGTGCAGCAAGTGAAGAATAGCCACCAACTTGCTGCCAATTTATTTAATATAGTGTATAGAAACCACTTGAGCCCATGTGTGAAAATAATCATCTCCTCAAAAATAATGTAGTCAAAAAATAATAAATCTTTCCATTTTACACTATGCAAAGTGTAAACATTGTAGTACTAATACATTTGTTGTTAGTGTCTCATGACTACATAAATATCTGTATATACAGTTTAAACCTAAAGAGGTTTCTTTCCCCCACATCTTATTTTCTGTGCCAAATAATCACTGTGGGGAATTAGACTTTTTAGGAGTCGCACACAGCTGTCAGGTGCCACAAATATAGTAAGCTGCAAAAGTCTATTTGAAGGCAAGATGTCTGAAAAAGGCTCACCACCTCATCTGTGATAAGTCTCAGAGCCTTTCACTTATTAAAATTAGGTTCAACAGTCAAATAAAATGACTGCATTTAAGCCTGACAACTGAAGGTCATGTTCAAAGTTAGAAGGAGGGCCCAGGGAGCATGTGAGAGGGAGTTTCTATAAAAACCTTCCCTGACCCTTTGGTATCTTAACACACATAATCCATGTTTGGTGGTGATTATCTGTTTCAGCCCTTCAGATGCTGAAACGAAATCAGCTCCAGGCTGGGAGAATATCACACACAAGGAAGAAAAGTGGGCATCTGAAAACTTAAAAATTACAAATTTACAAATAATTTTAAAGTATTTGTAAACAATTACAAATATAATAATTATTGAATATCTACAAGCAGAGTCGGTTTAAAACATTTGTAGGTGGTAGGCAAGCTTCCCTTTGCAAGTCCAAATCTTCATTATATCAGAGACGTAAAACATAAAATTCTCAATAAATCCGAATTTTGAATTTTGCAGGAGATTTTATCACTTTTATTGACATGCTTTTTTATACTTTTACTAGTGCATTGCAATTACACATCATATGAGGTTCGACAGTATACAAACACACACGCACACAACTCTTGGTGTATTTCCTTCCACATCCTACCCTGTTCCTCCCACCTCCCTCCCCACACATGTTCGTGAGCTTGGTATACATACCTTCATATACTGCCAAAGTATTATTTGAACTGTCTCCTTCCTCAATCCTCCTTTTTCTCTCCCTGACCCTCCCCCAGTCCCCTTCCACTATTCCACTGGTCTCTCTCCACATTATGTAAAGTCCCTCATGTTTCCTAGTTGCCACACTAAATATCCACATCATCTGACTGGCCAACATTGTCCCTTTTCAACACCCTTTAAGGTAAGGAATCATTTTCTTCGTTTTACAGATGAGGAAACAGCTGGAAGAGAGAGCCCAAGAAACATTCCTAGGATCATCAGCCCCATGAAGAGCAACAGTCGAGATTCAAATCCAACCTGGTCTGGCCTCACAGCCCAGGCTCATTCTTCCATCCTTGCCACCAAGGGAATTGGGTCTTCAAAACCTCCTTTGCTTGTATCTGACAGCAAGCATTCTAACTAACAATTGCTGTCTATATTTAAGTAATAAGTAATAATTTAAGTAATAAGTAATAAGAAACAGACCTGGGGACCGCCCTGTTTCCTACATGGGTACCTAACGTTTGATGTGGGTGTCATTTCTCCTAACTACACTGTAAACAACATGTAGGCACAGGGAGCTAACTCCTTCACCCTTATTCTACCCTCGCCAGCATCTGTCCTGCAGGCCATGTAGAGGTAGGTATGATAGCAGTGCCGAGCAACACAGGATTTCACTAACGACACATGTAAAGGCCCTGTGTGAAAGTCAAGTAGAGCTTTTGTTTTCTGAAAATATAGTTCTGTAGAGTTAAATTTAAATTTGTTATATGACTAATTATTGTATGTATAAGGTAAACCTTGTGAATGTAAATATCAGAACATACTACCCCTCCTTCCCTAAAGACTTGGGTAGAAAGGAGGAATCTCATTAGTCTCTAAAGAGAGACTGTGTCTGAATATACAGGGACAGGAGGAAGACAAACACTTCTATGAGGAACAGAATAATTCTCTGGCCAGTGGGAAAATATTAATTTAAACAGATTATATCTCAAAAAGCCACTAACATGGTAACAAAGGTACAGTCTATTTTTCCTTTTAAATTTTGACATAATTTCAAACTGTAAATAAAATTGCAAGAAGAGTACAAAATTTTTCATATATCCTTTTGCCAGATTAGCTAAATGTTAATACATGTATGTATGTATGCATATATATATATATATATATATTTGCTTTTGTTCTTTCTCTCCTCTCTCTCTTTCTGTCTCTGTCTCTGCCTCTCTCTCTCTTTCTGTCTCTGTCTCTGTCTCTCTCTGTCTCTGCCTCTCTCTCTCTTTCTGTCTCTGTCTCTGTCTCTCTCTGTCTCTGTCTCTCTCTCTCTCTCTTCCTGTCTCTCTTTCTCTATACACACACACATACACACACACACAACTTTCTCCACCAGAGTTTAAGTATAGATGATACTCCTTTACCTCTAAATAAATTAGCGTGTATTTCCTAAAGGCATGCACATTCTCTTAGATAACCACAATACAATAATCATAACCAGGAAATTATACTGAAGCAGTATCATTATCTAAGCTCCAAACTTCATTCTGATTTTCCAATTGTTCCAATTAGGTCCATTACAGGGGCGAATAAAGGTCCCAGGTCATGAGTTGCATTCATTTATGTCCTGTAACCTGTAACGGTCCCATATTCTTTTCCGTGTTTCATGACACTGATATTCTGAGGGGCACAGGCCAGACACTTTGGCCTTGATGGATGTTTCTCCATGATTCAATTCAGGCTTGTGCTTTGGGCGGGAACTGGTGAATCGCGGATATTGTGTTTGTCTCAATGTGTCACATTAGGAGGCATCTGACACCAGTTTGTCCATGAGTGGTGATGTTAACTTTGATCATGTGGCATGGCAACACTTGCAAGGTTTCTCTACCATAATGTTACTATTTCCCCTTTGTAATTAATAAGGGGGATATAATGCCGTTTTGTGTGTATGCATGTGGTAGTGGGGTTTGAACCCACAGACATTCACCTCTGAGCTGGACCCCCAGCCCTTTTTTTGTGTGTGTGGTACTGGGGATTGAACCCAGAGGAATTCTACCTCCAAACTACACCCCCAGCCCTATTTTATTTTTATTTTGAAACAGGGACTCACTAGGTTGATGAAAGTCTCACTACTGCCGGGCGTGGTGGCGCACGCTTGTAATCCCAGTACTTTGGGAGGCGGAGACCGGAGGATCCGGGTTCGTGGCCAGCCTCGGCTCTCACTCTCTCTCTCTCCTTAGTGAGGCCCTCCGCAACTTCGTGAGACCCGGTCTCAAAATAAAGCATAAAAAATAGGGCCGGGGGTGTAGCGCAGAGGTAGAACGCCCCTGCGTTCAATCCCCGGTACCGCAAAAAAAAAAAAAAAACAA
>PVJS01028447.1:0-25496 GCA_004027185.1 Glis glis | reverse complement strand
GAGGTAGAACGCCCCTGTGTTCAATCCCCGGTACCGCAAAAAAAAAAAAAAAAGAAATACACAGAATGAATCACAATGAGAGCCCACTCTACACGACTGGCAGCACCAAATGCCCTCAGGGAGCCAGGTGTGGTGGCGCATGCTTGTAATCCCAGTACTTGGGAGGCTGAGACCGGAGGATCTGGGTTCGCGGCCAGCCTCAGCTACTTAGTGAGGCCCTCCGCAACGTAGTGAGACCCTGTTTCAAAACAAAGAATAAAAAATGGGGCTGGGGGTGTAGCGCAGAGGCAGAAGGCCCCTGGGTCCAATCCATGGTACCATAAAAAAAATGCTCTCGGGGACATGGAGCAGCTGGAGCTCTTTTTTATTGCTGATGAGAGTATAAAACAGCACAATTATTTTGGGAAAAAATGGTTTGGCAGAGCTTTATTTAATGCAGAGGATCAACTATACTTTTTCCTTCTGACCCAGCCAATCCACTTCAGGTTATTGACAGAAATAAAAGACTATGCTCACAAAAAGACTGGTCCAAGAAGGATCTTAGCTACTACTTGATCTGTTAAAGCCAAAGACTGGAAGCAATTGAAATATCCATTGAAAGGACAAATAAATTTGGGGATGTTTGTACCATGAAACTCTATTCATCATTGAAAAAACAAACTACTGTTATATACAAAAGCATGGATGAGTGAAAAATATATTGAGCGAAATACTATAAATATGTTGAGCAATGATACCGTTTGGTGTAATTCTATTTATATGGTATTTAATGAAAAGGAATCCCTAATCTGTGGTGATACAAGTCAGGATCCTCAGAGGGGAACTTTTGGGGTGATGTGAAGGTTCTGCCTTGATTATGGTGGTGTCTGCAGTGGTACATATATTTTGTCAAGACTCCTAGAACCATATGCTTAAAATGGGTGCACATTAGTGTAGTAAATTATACCTCCATAAACTTGATTTTAAAAATTATACCAGTGACAATTCTTGTTGACTGTTCCTTTTTAATTGTTAACTGTTCCTTTTTAATTATTGCTTAGCTTAAAAGCTTGGGCAATGGGGGTTAAACATCAGTGGGTTTAAATCCAGGCCAACTGGAGACTTACCTGCTAAAGGCGATTGAGGAATTTGCTGAACTTCTCTTGAGTCTCAGCTTTCCCATGAGCACCCTGAAGAGAACAATTTGACCTTCCCCTCAGGGTCATCGTGAGGATGCAGAAAAACAATTTAGGGGAAACTCTTAGCAGCAGCACCCAATTTTTTAAGCATATTTTATTTGTCAGGTTTACATTTTTTATATACTTATATTGGTGCACTGTAATTATATATGATAATGAGGGTCAGAGTGATAGAAACATACATACACACAGCACCTGGTGTGTTCCCCTCTGGGTCCCACCGTCCTCCCTCCCCTCCCTCATACATATTAATGAGATTGGTGTTGATCACTTCATATATGAACCTAGCATTATTTGAACAGTTTCCTTCATCGTCTCCTTTTTCCCCCACCCCAAATCCCCTTCCACTATTCTACTGGTCTCTCTCCTCCTTTATCTGAAATCCCGTTTGTTTCCCAATTTCTCCCTAGCTTCCACATAAGAGAGAAAACATACCACCCTTTGCTTTCTGTGACTGGCTAATCTCACTTAGCATCATATTTCTTAGTTCCACCCATTTTCCTGCAAACGACATAATATTTTTAATAGAAGACAAATCTTAAGGATTCCAGAGTTTTTACATAAATGGGAATTGATTCTTAATTATAAAGTCAATAATTTCCATTTATATGTTGATTTATTGAGGTATATTAAAGTCTGCCTTTTACCAGGTACTGTTCTAGGTTTTTGGGGTACATCAGGGAAAAAGCAATGTTCCCTACCTGTGTAGCAGGTAACTGGAAGGAAGACAATGAAATTGTAACTGGAAGGAAGACAATGAACAACTGTACACATTATAACTCAGTAAATGATGTAGTAAATGAAATAAAAAGTGTTAAATAATTTTGGAGTAGGACAAAAGAAATTGGGAGGCTGATTGGGTGATGGATGATTACATTTTTCATAGTAGCCAGGCATGGTGGTGCACACCTGTAATCCCAGTACTTGGGAGGCTGAGACAGGAAGATCACGGGTCTGAAGCCAGCCTCAGCAACTTAACAAGGCTCTCAGCAACTTAATGAGACCCTGTTTCCAAATAAAAAATAAAGTAGGTCTGGGGGTATAGATTGGAGGTAGAATGCCCCTAGGTTGAATCCCCAGCACCACACACACACACACACACACACACATACACACACACACACACACACATAATTTAATAGTGTGGTCATAGGAGGTAAAATTCAGGCAAAGACTAGGTGGAGGTAAGGTAGTTTTAGGTATTCAGATAGTTGGGGAAGTAGGACCATCAGTGCAAAAGGCCAAGCTTAGAGCAAAATGGAGTTTGTTTGCAGAAAAACTCATAGCCAGTGTGAATAGAGTAGAGTGAGCAAAAGATGAACTGGTAGGAAACCAGTTCAGAGAAATCAAGGGGACCCAACGGCATACGGCTTAGTGGTGGGATAATATGGACGTGGGATATTCTCCGAGCGAAGTGGGAAGGCATCGTGTGTTTTTGAGCAGAAAAATGCCATGAGCCGTCTGGCCTGATGTGGAAGTCAGTCCCCAGCTCCGTGCTGTGCAATAGAACTTTCCCCGATGATGGGAATGTTCTCTGCGTCCAGTAGGGTAGCCACTCACCACGTCTGACGCTTGAGAACACCAAATGTGCCGGGCGTGGTGGCGCACGCTTGTAATCCCAGTATTTTGGGAAGCGGAGACCGGAGGATCCGGGTTCGCGGCCAGCCTCAGCTCTCTCTCTCTCTCTCTCTCTCTCTCTCTCTACTTAGTGAGGCCCTCCACAACTTCGTGAGACCTGGTTTCAAAATAAAGGATAAAAAATAGGGCTGGGGGTGTAGCGCGGAGGTAGAATGCCCCTGGGTTCAATCCCCGGTACCGCAAAAAAAAAAAAGAACATCAAATGTGTAACCAAGGAGGTAAATTTTTAATTAATTTTAAGAAATCTAAGTTCCCATTTAACAAGTCACAGAGAGCCATGTGCTGTCATATTGTACAACGCTGTGTTGGGAATAAACAGGGAAGGGATGAGGAAAGTCAATGCTGTGACCAGGGTGTGTCAGCTCATCATGTGTGAGGTGGCCTGGAGCAGGGTGGTAGCAAGGGAAGTGGTGATAATTGTTCCAAATCTGGAAATATTTTGAAGGTAAAGCTAATACAGTTTCATGACCTAGTGGTGGATTTCCTGAATAGAATGTGAGAGAAAGAATCAAAAAATGTTGCAGGGGCCTGAGCAGATGAACAGATAGAGGTGTCATGAAGTGGGATGAAGAAGGCTGAGCATGAAACAGGGTTTCGGGGGCTGACAAGGACTTTTGTTTTGGATGTGTGAAGTTGGAGGTGTTTTGTAAAGTTTGGTTTGCAGAAGCCATTCCCATTTCCAGCACATCAGGTTTTATTGGAAGGGGCGTACGTCCTGCGGAATACAACCAGAGACCACGGTCAGCAAGGGATAGGGCAGAGTGCAGGCAACATGTAGACTCTTTCCTTAAAAATGTGACCTCCTGCACCAAAGTCCCCTCCAGGCAACATGAGACCTTGGGGTCTCTGTGGTTATTTCTTTTTCTCTTAAATTATGACTTAAGTCCAGGTAATTATAGATAAGGAAAAGTTAGTTGAATATGCTGGACAGAAAGAAAGGGGGGGACCAGCAAAAAAAAAAAGTGCAAAGTCCCCTTTCTGTTTACTTTGAAAGGGAGCTTTCTCAGGGGGTTTCCATGGTCGCCAGAGCATGTAGTTGGCTATAATTACGTTTGACTTCTGCTCTTCGCCACAGAAGAAATAACATGTTCATGCAGCCTGTCTTATTTCACTCTGGAATCTCTGTGCTCTTTTGTTTTATTTTTCCTGGTCGTCTCTAGCTGCCCCTTCTCTCAGCCCTGTGGCTTGGCACCGGCTCTCGCTCATCGGTCTCCTTTTCTTTGGTCTGCCCCAGGGTCACTTTGGCGGCTGCCACATAGGCTGTGGATGTGGGTTCTGGCTTTCCCCTGGCTGTAAGAAGGAAAATCATTTAATTCCAAAAGCCCTTCTAAGTGTGGCTGTAATTGTTTCAACGACTGGCCCTTCTCGCTCCTCCAGTTTGATACAGACTGCTGGCTTTTCTACAGTCGTTGGATCCCCTCAACCCCAGGGCGACTTGATATGAAAACATGCAGAGATGCTAACCCTCATGGTGACCTTCTAGAAGGTTCCCTCATGCTTCCTACTCATGCCAGTGGTAGTTCATGGAAAGATGTATATATTCTATCTTATGAGGTGTTTGAGATTTAGAGATATTACGTGAGCACATGTCTGGGGCTGCTGGGAGTAGTAGTGTTTCCTTTCCTTTTATTTTTTTTATAAGTGCACCTGTATATATATTTGGCGGTACTGGGGATCGAACCCAGGGGCATTCTACCTCTGAGCTACACCCCCAGCCCTATTTTTTTATTATTCTTTATTTTGGGTTTTTTTTTTTGCGGTACTGGGGATTGAACCCAGGGGCATTCTACCTCTGAACTACACCCCCAGCCCTATTTTTATTCTTTTATTTTGAAACTGGGTCTCACTAAGTTGCGGAGGACCTCACTAAGTAGCTGAGGCTGGCGGCGAACCTGGATCCTCCTGTCTCAGCCTCCCAAGTACTGGGATTACAAGCGTGCACCACCACGCCTGGGTTATTATTTATTTTGAAACAGGATCTCACTAAGTTGCGGAGGGCCTCACTAAGTAGCTGGGTCTGGCCACGAACCTGCGATCCTCCTGTCTCAGCCTCCCACATACAGGGATTACAAGGGTGCGCCAACACGCCCGGCTTTTATTGGTGCATTTTAATTATACATCATAGTGAGGTCAGAGTGACAGAGACATACATGCACACAGCATCCATTGTGTGTTTTCTAAGTTGTGACACGAATATCCTTCCCTTCTCCATTGGAGGGAAGAATTTTATGGTCTATAAGACTAGAATCATTGCATGTGTCTCGTGTTTCCCCAGTTTTTCTTTTCTCAGTCTTGTAGAAAGCATTTTTTTTTTGTGTGTGTGAAATATTACCAAGCCCGTTCTTGCCATAAGTGGAGGGCTTAGGAAATTGGGTGTCCGCTTAATTGAATCTTCGGGTTTACAACAAGAAACCACAGAAATCATTTTGTTTTCTTTCTGGTTGTTAATATTTTATCCCAAATTTATATGTTTACATTTCTATTTTAGCAAACAGAATGTGACAAAGTGGAATTATTTTGGTGTTCCAAGATGTTTTGTGACATTCCATAAGTGATATAATTCTTAATTCTTTTTTGGGGGAAGGAGTACTGGGGATGGAACCCAGGGGTATTCTTCCTCTGAGCTGTATACCCTCCCCAGCCCTTCTTATTTATTTTTATTTTGAAACAGGATCTTGATAATTTGCTGAGCACCTCACTAAGTTGCTGAGGCTGGCTTCCATCCTGCAATCCTCCTGTCTCAGCCTCCCAAGTACTGGAATTGCAGGTATGCTCCACCACGCCCGGCATGCTCCACCATGCCCAGTTCATCAGTGATATAATTCTGAATAGCGACTTTTACTGTTTGAGTTGGAAGTCCCCTGGTTTTGTCTCTTTATTTTGTAGATAGGAAACTGAGACCTGGAGCAGTTGGGAGCTTTTTTTAATATTCATTCATGGCAAATCCATGGCCAAACCCTGAAATCCAGAGGAATTTCTGGAATCCAGAACTGGTCCCTGGAATCAGTCCAGCTTGAGTCCTGCGAACCACCTGCCAGCGCTGTGACTTGACAGCCTTGACAGTGCCCATCGATCGCTGTCTCCTCAGCTAAATGACTTTAGATGAGGCATTCGGTCAGTTTCCACCGCTCAGCTGTTGGCACTAGTAGTAGTAGCAGCAGTCATCGTTGTTGATGTTTCCTTTTGATGTCATAATGTCCTTTCAAGAACTTTGTGTGGCTTCTCACACATTTATGATTGTATCATTCTGGAGAGAAACATTTGAAAAGGCGTTGGCTGTGTCTGGTTCCTCATGGCGACCACATGGGAGAAGCCATTTATTTTCTTTCCCTTTTCAGGATCTAGAAGCCACCTACATTCCTTGGCCCGTGGCCCCTTCCTCCATCTTCAGAACCACCAGCAACCTCCTGAGCTCCCCCCAAGCTGTCATCTCTCTCTCTTCTGTCTCCTCTTCTCCATTTAAAAACTCACAATTCTATTGAGCCTGCCCAGCAAATTTAAGATAGGCTGTCCAGGTCGAGGCCGGTTGATCAGCGACCTCGATTCTACCTGCCACTCTTCACTCCCCTTTACTACAACAACTCACATCTTTACAGGATCTGGGGATGAGGATGTGAACATCTTTGGGGGCCATTTTCTGCTTACCACAGTAGAGCGCGATGGTTGAAATTATTTCATAAGCTTCGTGTGGGAATTAAATCATCAAAATGATTGAACATTGCAATAAAGATAACAAAGGTAATGATGGTGATGATGATGATGATGATGATGATGATGATGATGATAGCCAATAGATTGGAGATCTGTGTGTGCCGGCACATGAGTCACTCTGTATATATTTTGTCATTTATCCTTGAGAGCAACTCTGTAGAGTTAAGTGTTGATTTTATCACCTTTTACTGTGAAAACAGAGGAAAAGACAGCATGAAGGGATTTTAAAACGTGTCTGTAGGGCATACATCCTGGAATTTCAAGAGGAGGATTTGAATCAGGTTTGCTCTATTTCATTTTGTTTTGTTTTGGTTTTATTTTATTTTTTGCGTGGTGCTGGGGATTGAACCCAAGTGCATCCTACCTCCGAGCTACACCCCCAGACCTATTTTATTTTTTATTTGGAAACAGGATCTTGCTAAGCTCCTGAGAGCCTTGCTAAGTTCCTGAGACTAGCAGAGAACCTGTGATCCTCCTGTCTCAGCCTCCCAAGTACTGGGATTACAAGCGTACACCACCATGCCTGGCTAGATTTACAGTATTTTTGTCTTGGTCTATTATGCTGTTATTATTAAACCCAAATGAAGAAAGCAGTTCAAATAATGCTATGTCCATATATGGAAGCATTACTTCCAATCTCACTAATATGCGTGGGAGAGGGGGGAGTGGGGTGGTGGGATATGGAGGGAAATATACCAAGTACTTTTTTCATGGATGTTTGTATCACTTTGACCCTCACTATGATGTATAATTAAAATGCATCAATAAATCATAAAAATAAAAGAAAAACAAAGGAAAAAGATCCCACATCTCTTAGGTTCAAGCCAAGTGTTCTCCAAGTTAACTGTTGCTACCTCCCAGCCCTGACTAAAAACACATGCATGTGTAAGCGTGATAGAACCTTCTCGCTTCTGAAATGCTAGAGCATATTACCTTGCTCCCACCAACTCCACTTGCTTCCACTTTCTGAATAATATGTCTGATTTCAACCACCTCAATATTTAATATTGCAGAGCCGGGTGTGGTGGCGCACATCCGTAATCCCAGTACTTCAGAGGCTGACACAGGAGGATGGCAGATTCAAGGCCAGCCTTAGAAACTTAGTGAGGCTCTCTGCAACTTAGGGAGGCCCTGTTTCAAAATAAAAACAGTAAAACAGGACTAGGGGTGTAGCTCAGAGGTAGAACATCCCTGGCTTCAATCCCCAGTGCATACACACCAAAAAAGGAAAAAAAATTAATATTGTATTCAACAGATTAGGATACTTTCATTTTTCTTGCATGGTTGCCCTCACCAGTCTCTTCTCTCTTTCCAGGACATTTGCAAATCACTTTGGTGCCACCGCGTGGGCCACAGGTGTGAGACCAAGTTTATGCCTGCAGCAGAAGGGACCGTGTGTGGCTTCAGCATGGTAAACTGCATATTTGTTAATTTTTAGCCCCGGAAATCTGATGAGGCAGAGACCCAAACTGTCCTGTGATCTTCGAGTGGAGTGCTTTGGGCTGCATGTATTTTCTGCCTTCTCTTTAATGTCATCAGCATTATTTGGCAGTGATTATAAAACCGAATGAAAATACAACCTGGTTAGTTTAGTTGTTTAAGCAAAGGGGTTTTTTGGGTTTTTTTGTCTTTGTTTGTGTTTGCCTTTGTTTTTCTGTTGTGAGATGGAAGTGTGAATCAAAATATCTCTATTCCGATGAGCTACTGGGTTTCACTGCACACCGCTTGCCCTTTAAACCTGATGGCATATGTCAAAGCCTCAGGGAACAGATGTTCCCATTGGTAGCAAAGAAATGATTCTCCAGACCAAGGTCCTTACGGCTCATTTCACCTCGCAGGAACAACCGTTGAGTCTCTGACTTGTGGCATCGATGCCCATCACTTACAATGACAATTTTCTGGAACAGTAAGAGCCACACTCGCCCAGCTGGTACCATAGGACCTTTTTGGTAGTGAACGTCTTCAACCCTAACTGTCTCCATTGAGGATGATTATGGCAGAACTCTACGATGGAGATGAAAGATTCTCATAGATTAATTTATAATATTTTCCCCTTTCCCAGTAGTCTCTGGAGAGAAAGGTGCACATGTGTTAGGCAGCCTTTCATCACTGTGACAAAAGACCTGGGAAAATCAACTTAGAGGGGGAAAGATTTGGGGGGCTCATGGCTTCAAAGGTTTTGGTCCATGGTTGGCTGCCTCCATTCCGGGGGGCTTGGGATGAGGCAGAACATCATGGCAGAAGAGTGTGGTGGAGCAGAGCTATTCAGTCATGGCAGGAGAGAGAGAGAGAGAGAGAGAGAGAGAGAGAGAGAGAGAGAGAAAGAAGAGAAGAGAGAAAAGAAAGAGAGAGGAAGAAGGAGATGGAGGGAGGAGAAGGAGGAGGAGGAGGAGGAGGAGGAAGGAGGAGAAGGAGAAGGAGAAGGAGAAGGAGAAGGAGAAAGAAGGAGGAGAAGGAGAAGAAGAAAGAAGAAGAAAAGAGGAGGAGGAGGAGAAGGAAGAAATAATAATACAAGAGAAAGATGGACCAGGGTTAAGAAATACCCCTGCAGGGCATGCCCTCAGTGACCTACTTCTTTTGACTAGGTCTCATCTCCCACGTCTCCACCACCTCCCAGCAGTGCAGTCAGCTAACAGTGGATCAACCCACTGATGGGATCAGAGCCCTCGTGATCCAGTCTCTTCCCAAAGCCCCACCTCGAGCTCAGCTGCCCTGGGGACCAGTCCTCAACATATGAGTCTTTTGGGGACACTTTATATGCAAAATACAACCAGTAAATGATTCAGACTTGTCTTCATTGGAAAGACTATGGTAGAGATGCTGTAAATGGTGAGCTGTTCCAGGTGTGCTGATCTCTGTTGTTGGTTCTCTCAAGGAAGCACAAGCCTGTGCAGAAGAATTGGCCATTTAAAGTGAATTCAGAACCAGGCATGGTGGTGGTGCATGCCTGTAATCCCAGTACTTGGGGGGCTGAGACAGGAGGATCGCAGGTTCGAGGACAGCTTCAGCAATTTAGTGAGACCCTGTTTCAAACCAAAAAACTAAAAAGGGCTTGGGTGTATCTTAGAAATAGAATGCCCCTGGATTCAATCCCCAGTACGACACACACACACACACACACACACACACACGAATTCAGAACCAGGTGCACACCTGTAATCCCAGTATTTGGGAGGCTGAGACAGGAGGATCACAGTTTTGAGGCCAGCCTCAGCAATACTACACACACACAAAAAAAATGTTAATAGAATTATTGTAGTTGTGATGGTATAAAGCAATGAATTGATTGAATAGATGAAAATATACTGTCCAAGTTACTTTTATTTTTGAAGCCTCAGATTTTAGAACTTGTAACGTGAGGACTAATGGACTTTTTTTCATTAAGAGCACGACAGCATTTAACATGGAAAGGCAGATACAAGAAAAGGTTGATACAAATAAGGAAAATAAGCAATACATAACAAGGCGTAAGCCTTATTACCTAAATTCATCAAGGATCTGAGTTCCATGGGGACTAAGATGCATTTGGATCGGACTTTAGCGACCAGAACAAGAGACAAATCAGGCGAGATGTTAGGAAATAAATGTTCTAATACCACAACCCCCTCCACCATTACTTGAAACCTCAGGTAATAAATTATAACCTAGGGAAAAGCCTTCCACTTTGAGGTCACCTCGGCAGAAAGCAGCCTGATAAATCCCATCCATAGTCACTCCAGTGTAATAAATTACTGCATGTATGTATGCATGTATGTATGTATGTATATGTATGTGTGTACGTGTGTGTGTGTCTGTGTGTGTGTGTGTTCCTCTGATGCTTCTTTCAACAGGGAATGTAACTAGCTATTATATTAACTAGACTAAACTTCATGGAGGCCAAGACCAGGACTTCGTCCTGTGTTACCTGGAGCGTCAGGCGCAGTGTAGCAGTGGCTGTCTTTGTGACCAGAACTCAACAAAATACGCTTCCCTTCCTTCTCCAGCCCCTGGCCTTCTGTGATGATGTGTCCTATGAACACTCAGCAAATGTGTGCGGATGTGAAAGCCATATACTTTTATCTCAAGACGTGCGTGCAAGGGAAGGCAAGGTCACACGGGCTTTCCGTGAAAAGGAACCGGTGCAAGTCATGGCCATTCAGTTTGATATTAGAAGTAGAGCCAGAAATATATATGTATAAATGGATAAAATTGCAGATGTGTATATTTAATGTTTACATTACATACGTAGAATGTGATATGTGCATGTAGATATTCGCGTAGATACTCGCACATCTGGGTGTATTCCTACATTTTCCTACTTTCTACACTGACTGACAAACCAAAGAGAAGCAGTTTGTCAGCAGCCTAATCTGATACAAAGATGAACACTGAAATAATAAAAAGTCTAATTAATTGAATGACTGGAGTAGATTAAAAAATACATTTAAAAAAAAGAGATTAGAGCCATATGCCTGTAATCCCAGTACATGGGAGGCTGAGTCAGGAGGATCAAAGGTTTGAGGCCACCCTCAGCAATTTAGCAAGGTCCTCAGCAACTTAGTGAGACCATTTCACAGATAAATAAATAAATAAATAAATAAATAAATAAATAAATAAATCATAAGGCTGAGGGTGTAGCTCAGAGGTAGAACACCCCTTGGTTAATTCCCCAGTAGGACAAAAGAAAGGAAGGAAAGAAGGAAGGGAGGGAGGGAGGGAAGGAAGGAAGGAAGGAAGGAAGGGAGGGAGGGAGGGAGGGAGGAAGGAAGGAAGGAAGGAAGGAAGGAAGGAAGGAAGGGAGGAAGGAAGGAAGGAAGGAAGGAAGGAAGGAAGGAAGGAAAGAAGGAAGGGAGGAAGGAAGGAAGGAAGGAAGGAAGGGAGGGAGGGAGGGAGGGAGGGAAGGAGGGAAGGAGGGAAGGAAGGAAGGAAAATTAGATTAAAATTAAGACACATCAGTCAGTAAAGTGTCTGGGAGGTTTAAAGGGAAAAAAAAGAGTCCTGTTAAGAACTACTGAGTTAAATTTGGCTACTACTGAGTTAAGTTTGGCTACTGAGTTAAATCCAGTCTCTACTGCTGCTGCTGTAGCTATTTCAGTAGCTGTATGACTCTGAGCAAGTTGGTTAGTATTTCTTTGCTACATTCCCCTCAAATACAAGCTCCTAAGCGCTTCTCAAGAATGATATGAAGCCAGGTGTGGTGGCGTACACTTGTAATCCCAGTACTTGGGAGGCTGAGACCGGAGTATCGCAGGTTCGCGGCCAGCCTCAGCTACTTAGTGAGAGCCTGTTTCAAAATAAAGAATAAAAAATCGGGCTGGGGGTGTAGCTCGGAGGTAGAATGCCCCTGCGTTCAATCCCCGGTACCACAAAAAAAAAAAAAAAAAGAATGACAAGGACAGAGCAGCAGTTGCAATCACTGCAGCCGCTCTTGCAGCCACTACTGTTGTTATTGGCCATTGTTTTCTCTCAGCCACTGAGCCTGGTCCAGCAAAGACCCTGTGATTTCTGGTAGGGAAGGCGCGTGCTTACGGTCAAATGACCGATGGCTCTCCCCGCAAAGTTCTCAACAGCGTTACAGAATTTCATGCAGACTCTGAAGTGACGATGAATCCAGGGAATAGAGAAATTAAAAACAGGAGAATTAATCAGCACACAGCCAGCATCTGAAGAAAGGAAGCAAGAAATCTTAACGCAGACCAAGCGCACCAGCAACGAAGCCACACGATCAACAGCCGTGAAGCCAAACGTGTCAGTGTGGAAAGTGAACATTTCAAAGTCAAACAACCTCTCCATAATTCTGTAACCGAACCCCTCCTCCTCAGCAGAACCCGGCAGATGCTCCAAAGCCAACCTTTTGGATCTAATTGCAGAGGCTCTAAGGGAAGCGTACAGTTGTGCTAAGTTGTGAACTAGCTCATAATAAAAGCCCACCACCGTGGGGGGAACAAAGAGCCCCGTCAGAGGCTCATGCGTCCCCAAGGGACAGAGGTGACCGGCCCTGGCTGGACCCTGTTACAGAGGCAGCCAAAATGGAAAGTTAGCGGAGAAAATGGCTCTTACTGGGGAGGTTGAGACAGGAGGATCGCAGGTTCACAGCCAGCCTCAGCTACTTAGTGAGGCCCTCTGCAACTTAGTGAGACCCTGTTTTAAAATAAAGATTAAAAAATAGGGCTGGGGGTGTGACTCAGAGGTAGAATGCCCCCGGGTTCAATCCCCAGTACTGCAAAAAAAGAAAATGGCTCTTACCCTACCTTGTGCAGATCAGGGGCACTTGAATGAAAGACCCAAAATGGATCCATCAAACATGCCAAAAGAGCCAGGCGGACACGGTGGCACACACCTGGAATCCCAGTACTTGGGAGGCTGAGACAGGAGGATCGCAGGTTTGAGTCCAGCCTCCTCAACTTAATTAGCAAAGCCCTCCACAACTTAGTGAGACCCTGTTTCCAAATAAAAAATGAAATAGGGCTTGGTGTGTAGCTCGGAGGGAGAACGCTCCTGGATTCAGTCCTCAGTACAAGGAAGGAAGGGAGGGAGGGAGGGAGGGAAGGAGGGAAAGAAAATAACCCCAAAGAGCTAGAAGTCATCAGAGGGAGGGACCTCTTATATACAGACAAAAGACAATGAATGTGATCTATAAAAGGAATTTGTTCAGACTGGAAGTTACTTAGTTTCATAAGAAATGCCCTATGGTGACAGTTTGAATAAACAACAACAAATACCTATATTTGTTGATATATATATATATATATATATATATATATATATATATATCTGATATAACATTATATATGTTGATATGTATATATTTCTCTATATATATAGATACAGAGATATCGATCGATCGATAGATAATGTACAATTGTATCTGTTTATATGATGAGATATTCAAAAAGATCAATTCCGTGTGAACGTCTTGAAAGCTGTCTGTGCCCCGAGCGGAGTGTAACTGTGTCTGGCTCCCTTGGTGATGCGGTTGGACCTTCGCCGCCTGGTTCGCTTCTTGGACAGCTCCCAGAGCGCGTGATTCTCAGCTCGTGGCTGGGAAAGGCCACTTCTCTGGGGATGGCAGCCTTGGAAAGTGGGGTACTCAGTGTTGGTAAAGCACAACAAAGAAGGGTGCCATCAAGGGGCCCCGCGCCTGCCTTCTGTCCACAGCCCCGTGTTCCCCGTTCCTGTGCCGGTGTTCACATCCCTCTGGGCTCCCCAAAATGCTCTGACAGGAACCATGTCCCATGTTCTCTTCACAGTGGTGTCGGCAAGGCCAGTGTGTAAAGTTGGGGGAGCTCGGGCCCCGGCCCATCCACGGCCAGTGGTCCGCCTGGTCGAAGTGGTCAGAATGTTCCAGAACGTGCGGTGGAGGCGTCAAGTATCAGGAGAGACACTGCAATAACCCCAAGTAAGGCTCCGACAGAACGTCACCGTCTGTAAGACATTAACCTGCAGCTGTAACGCACTGGCTTTCAATTCAGTTTTTTGTTGTTGTTGTTCTTTCTGGATGATAGCCATCCACCAGGGTTTTAATATTTGCACACGAGGCTGTGTGCACGGGGGATGTGTGCTGAGAGAGCCCCAAACACACCAAGGGGTTATTCTCTGCATGAAGACGATGACCAAGGACTCCAGCCACAACCTGAGCTTCTTTCTCCTCCATTCATCACCTGCCTTCCCTTCTCCCTCCCTCTTTCCTTCCTTCCTTCCTTCCTTTCTTCCTTCTTTCCTTCCTTTCCTTTCCCTTTTCTTTCTTTCTTTCTTTCTTTCTTTCTTTCTTTCTTTCTTTCCTTTTCTTTTCTTTATTTCTTTTCTTTCTTTTCTTTCTTTCTTTCTTTCTTTCTTTCTTTCTTTCTTTCTCTTTTTCCTTTTCATTCTTTCTTTCATTTGTTCTTTTGTTCTTTATTTCTGGTACTGAAGATTGAACCCAGGGGAATTCTACCTCCGAGCTACACCCTCACCCCTTTTTTATTTTGAAACAGGGTCTCGCTCACTTGTTGAGGGTCTCGCTAAATTGCTGAGGCTGGCCTCAAACCTGTGATCCTCCTGTTTTAGCCTCCCACGTGCTGGGATTACAGGCCTGTGCCAAGTGTGCTTGCCTTGAGCTATTTTCTTCATCAAAAGAAGTGCTCCACAGTCCTGGAATCAGATGCCTGAGATACTGTAGAACAGGGAAGCTTGGCTGAGGACTAAGCGTGGTCGAGAAGCCACTGTGAGTCCTCATCAAAGCATGTATGGGTTGAAGCTGACTGGTTGTCACTGGCAGGCACCCTCTGGTCGAGTCATACTGGAGTTTGCTCTGTGAAGATCAAGGTGCATTTAGGAGACTTTTATATGCTCCAAGTCACTGTGAGAGACATCTGCATCCCACCTGGCCTGGTGATGTAGAACGAGCCTAGGCTTTGGCGATAGAAGGACTCCAGGTTCTGAGCCCACCCCCTCTAAAACGTAAGGCTTGGGGAAAGTCACTTGAACTCCGAACTTGGGTTTATGTATGAAACAGAGATGTGTGTAATAAAATATATTGGAGCAGGATTATAAATTGTCTCTAAAGTGCCTATAAGACTAGGGAGCATCCAGTGAACACTCTCAAAAGATTCTGGGGAAGCCAGGCGTGGTGGCCTGTAATCCCAGTACTTGGGAGGCTGAGACAGGAGAATTGCAGGTTTATGGCCAGCCTCAGCATCTTAGTGAGACCCTCCACAGCTTATTGAGACCCTGTTTCAAAATAAAAAAGGTCAGAGGTAGAATGCCCCTGCCTGAGTTCAATCCCCAGTACTACACACACACACACACATACACACACACACAGAGATTCTGGGGACTGTGTGGTTTTCATTGACCTCGTCTCACGCTTACCAGGACAGAGTCACCCCATGGATGCATGGGGAAAAGGTGGAGGCATTATTAACGACGGTACTGTACATCAGAGAATGCAGTGGACCCAGAAGAGTGTGATGAGACCCTGGAAAACAGTGGATGTAATTCCACAACACGATCTGAGCGGTGGCATAAAAATGAGGTTAAGCACATAGATTCTGCAGCCTGACACCCCAGGTTCATGTCCTGGCCCTGCCACCACTCACTGTGTGGCCACAGACAACTGGCTTTCTCTTGTTCCCAAACTCCTAATTTTTGAAAATAGCATAATGATAGCACCTCCAACAGCTGAGATAATAGTTGTAAAGTGTTCTTGAAACAAAGGGGGCCTGGTGTGTCATCAGCATGGCATAAATGTTTGGTAAAATGAGAATTAAAATAAATAATGAAACTAGAGCAAGAGGAAACTTTGAAAGAGACAAATAGTGCTTCATCTGAATCAGCAATCTGAGCTGGGTAAAAAAAAAAGAAAAAAAAAGGCTAAGTTTTCTTTTTTTTTTTTTTTGAAATACAAGAACAGTCTGGAGAACCTTTGACCATGATTTGTTAAGTGCTACTTGGGTTATCTTGGGTTAATCCAGGGTTCTTCAACTTTGGCCTATTGACATGAAGGGCTGGAAAATTCTTGTTGCGGGTTTGTCCTGTAATTACGGGACAGTTAGTGGCATTGTTGGTATCTACCCACTGGGTGCTAGTGGGTCACTTTCTCTCTCCCCTCTCCCATGTTGTGACACAGAAAAATGTCCCCAGGCCTTGCCAAATGTCCTATATGGAGCAAAATCATCTTTGACCGAGTCTCACTGGGCGCGCATCAGATCCAGTAACTGGACACAATAGTATGCAGACTTGTGATGTGTTTATGATTTATACCAGATTATCAAAACCAACCTTCTGACACTTTGAATGTGTCCCGCGTCTTGGATAGCATTGTTAAAAATCTTCATATCACTTTACATGTTTGAAGCATATTTCATGGATCTGGTTTTCATATATCGCAAAATTTTTACAATCTCGGTATTTTCCCAAGAAAGAAAGTGATTACCTAATTTAATAGCCCTGCTGGTAAAGTGCAGGAATGACGCCCCTGAGATCTAAATTAAAACCTCGCTCCTATCGACGGGACCGAGAACTCTCGTTAGAATAGGGAATTGCTCATGGAAATATCATATTGCGGTTTCAGAGATGCCTAATAAAAGAATTAATCACTAAAGTATTTCCACCCCCCTATGCATTTTTTCTCGTGTTCACCAAGATTAAAGATAATCAGAACACTGTTTACTTTAACTATGCATGAAGTCACAAATAAAACAAGTAGATGATAGGTTCTCCCAAGACAGTTGAATTAATTGTTCTCTCCCTGGTCTTAATTTGCTTTGTGCAGTAAAGCTGGTTTTTTTCTCCCTATTTCAAGTGACCGATTTCTTTCCCGCCTGAGTGTCAGCATTTGGTTCTGTCTACATCACTCAGCCTAACCCTTTTCATTTTCTCATCTGAGAAGCAGCATGCGCTTTCTGTTTCATCTAATAATGTTTTCTCCTGGTCCATATTTTGTTTCATAAAGAAAAAAATGAATCATTCCTCCCTGATGTATGGATTTATCAAATTTTTGAGTTTTCAAAGAGTTTAAAGTTTATCTAATCCAGGAATTGCCAAGCATATGTGACCACCTTCTTTATCTCACGTCTGTGTGGGCTTTTTCTTTTTTTATTTTTTATGGTACTGGGGATTGAACCCAAGAGCATTCTACCTCCAGGCTATACCTCCAGCCCTTTTTTTTATTTTTTATTTTTGTTTTTGTTTTTGTTTTTGTTTTTGTTTTTGAAACAGGGTCTCCCTAGGTTGCTGAGAGTCTCAGCTATGTTGATAAGGCTGTCCTCAAACCTGCAATCTTCCTGTCTCAGCCTCCCAAGTACTGGGATTGCAGGAACACACTACCAGGCCCGGCTTGTGTGGGCATTTTTAATGTATCCAAACCCTGTTTTCTATTATGGCTCAAGAACCTCTCAACATACTTTGCCAGACATTTGTTCCCAAGCAGGTTGGCAGTGACAGGTGGGTGGAACCAGTTCTTTTCTGAAGGGCAGACAGGAGAGGCAGAGGATCCGATGAGCTTGGCAACTCCAGCCTGGGCACCATGTTGCTAATGGTAGAGTCAGACCAAAGTCCCGTGGTCTTAACCCTTTGACATTCTTTCTGGTTGCCTGTCTTGAGTGTGAGTTATCACACTATTGGAGAGCCCAGGGGAACTCCCCTAAACAATGTCCATGAAGATTAATAGTGACATGCTAAAGTATTCTAGAACTTTCCGCAAACATGAGCCTATGCAAGAAAGAATTATTTACCGCCACTCTGGTACCGTTTAGCAAATGGAGTTTGGAGGAAAGCTCTCTCTCCAGAAAGGCAATTGAACTGAATCTGTGGCCCATTTTCCAACCAGTAATTTCCAGGTTAAATTATCAGAATCAACAGAGTACTTTAAAAAAATACAGTTGGGCATGGTGGCGCATGCTTGTAATCCCAGTACGTGGGAGGCTGAGACAGGAGTATTGCAGGTTCACAGCCAGCCTCAGCTACTTAGTGAGGCCCTCTGCAACTTAGTGAGACCCTGTTTCAAAATAAAGAATAAAAAATAGGGCTGAAGATGTAGCTCGGAGGTAAAATGCCACTGGGTTCAATCCCCAGTACTGCAAAAAAAAAAAAATACACTGACTTCTTTTAAAAATATACATCATGTATTCTTATCGAGAGAGACTGTGGGGCCCAGGAATCCATATATGTATGTACACATATGTAAATATGTATATTTAATGGACCTCCCCATGTGATTATAATGATGATCTAATGAACCAATATTCTAACCATTTGGAGTCAGGATCAATTATGCAGAAGTAAATACAGGTGTACTTTATAATGTAACATACAGGCAAAATCATGTGCTTATATTTCCGTTTTCTGGTTGTTTCTATTATTTTTTAAGCATGAAGAACTTACCACATAAAGGGATACTGTGGTATAATTTTCTGTTAATTTATCCTAGCACTCATGTTGAAGGCTATAGAAAAATATACCTCAATTGGGAAATTTGATAGAGTAGCTCAAATTCTTGCCAGTCACTACTTTTGATTACTTTGACCTTATCCCATAATGAAAAATGAAATATAGCCATATAGAAAAACCAGATAGCAGCCTGGTGTGCTGGTACATGTCTGTAACCTCTGAGACAGGAGAATCACAGGTTAAAGGCCAGCCTCAGCAACTTAGTGAGACCCCGTTTCAACATAAAAATAAATAAAAAGGGCTGGGGGTATAACTTGCAGGTAGAATGCCCCCTGGGTATAATCCCTAGTGCCATAAAACAACATCAAAAACCGCATAAAACTCAACATAGTGTGGGTACTTAATACAGAAGTCTGAAGTGTTTAAGAATACTTATAATTTAGCCAGGCATGGTGTTGCACATCTGTAATCACAGGACTTGGGGAGCTGAGGCAGGGGCACCACAGTTTTGAGGCCAGCCTCAGCAACTTAGCAAGACCCTCAGCAATTTAGCGAGATCCTATTTCAAAATTTAAAAACTCAAAATCAAAAAGGGGGTGTAGCTTAGAGGTAGAATGCTCCTAGGTCCAATCCCCAGTAACCCTCTTTCCCCAAAATAGTTATAATTTATTTATGCTAACTCTGCCCCAATATTTTTTAAAAACATTATATCAGTTGTCAAAACTGTCCCCATTTTACAAATGAGGGGGTTAGATTAGATTGTCTAAAGTCAAGGGAAGAGACCAAGTATTTAAATCCAGGTCCGCCTTGCTATAAAAGGCCAGCTCCCTAACCGTTGTGCATCCATCTCTTTCTCCATCTTTCCACGCAGGGCACCTATTGCCCAACTCAGTTCAACCCCAGCAGGATTGACTAGGAAAAGAATCCGGCAGATTTGGCAGATCTGAGGATGAGCTCCGCTCTGCCTCTCCTAGCTGTGTGAGCTCCATCCTGCAAGTTTTCTGGGCTCTAGCAACCGTTTTTCACTTCATCTATAAAATAAAGGGAAAGCTAGATGGGTTTAGAGTCTTTTCCATTTTATGAGGTCTAAGAGTTGAGAAAGTAACAACATGTTGTGGTCTCTCTCACGCCATGAAATAGCAACAGTCCAAATGGGGGTTATTTGTTCAAATCTCAGAAAGTCTTAAACTGAGAAATTAGTTGAAATTTCGCCTTGTAACGATGACTGGGAATAGTGGAGCTGTGATAAAGCACTTTAAGGCTTCCCAAATGCTTTTGAGATGATAATTTAAGAAGTCTTTAGGGATGTGATCTAGCACCAGGGCTGCTGCGTGTGTAAGTAGTTGCTCCAGAATGTTTTTAAAATAGCCTAAAAATCTCCTTCTGGCAGCGCCACCCTGCCTGTTTCTGTTGAACCCATCTTAGTTCACAGTTACAGGAAGGCCTGACAAAATATGCTGAAGCAAATCCAGGGGTGTTTTATAGCATACTCGAGCTTCCTAGAGAGAGGAGAAATTTTAATCACCTGAATTTATTCATCTGGAGCCCCCCACGTTACACTCCAATGTTTATATGTGAGGATCCATAGTTAAGATACGAAAAGCAGGAGAGATGAAAAGAAGCTACTGCTTTATGCACAGAGTGAACTAGATAGGTGGTTAGAAGTAATTTTCAGTGTGGTTGCGATTTTTGTTTTTTCTTCTTTGTTTTGCTTTCTGGTTTTTGCAGGTGGAGTCTGCCAACTATGGCCTTAAAGAGCTTGCTGTTAGATCATAATTACTTATGTTCTAATGGGATTCCCGCCTCTGGAAATCCATTTCCCATTGTGCTTGGCAGGGAAGCAGTTGGCCACCTGCAATGTTTAAAAAGTGATCACACAGATGCAAGCGAGGCCACGTTTTTCTCTCGGAGTTTAGAGTTCATTAGAATGAAACGTACAAGAGCCAGACAGTAATCAGAATGTCTTCTCCAGGCCTGACCAAACTGGATTGTACAACATAGCAAATGGCGCTGTCTGACCCCTCTCTGGTGTCCTGGCCTTCACTGTGGGGGTGCATGGAAAAGCGTAGGAAGATAAAGAGAGTGTTAGGAAATGGGAGAAGAGCGGGAGATGGAGATGCAGGATGGAGGATATGTAGAGCAGGTCCCTGTTTGGAGAGCTTTTGATGCCAATGCATAGGGTAGTGTGTGTGTAAGCACAGGAGCACACATTGTTAAGAACATTTAGGTATATTTACAGATTTCCCTGACGGATGAGGTAATGTGATGAGTGTCAAAAATATCTGTTCATCAGTCATTAAGGAAACTGCCAGATTATAAAAAGTAGGTCAGAGATGGCAAGTAAGTTTGATTTAGCATGCCAATTCCAATTAATGAGCAATGATAGTGGCTGCCTACAGGTAATGTCCAGGAAGATTTGAAGGCCATGCCGAGTTTCTGCAAAAAGAAAGCAAACAAAGAATCCTGATTGATTAATAATGTCTGCCATGGATGCAGGAAAGGATGCTTCAAGTTGTGTGCTATGTGTTTATGTTCCTCTAATAAATTGTACATACCTTGACAATGGCCATCTTGACTGTCCCTCCTTATATTCTTGCATGTGACTGATAACGAAGCAGGTGGGTGCTAGCATTAAAGTTGTTGAATTTTATTTTTAGGCCTCAGTATGGCGGCAAGTTCTGCCCAGGATCTAACCGTATTTATCAGCTGTGCAACATCAACCCTTGTAATAAAAACAGCCTGGACTTTCGGGCCCAGCAGTGTGCGGAATACAACAGCAAACCTTTCCGTGGATGGTTCTACCAGTGGAAACCCTATATGAAAGTAGAAGGTAATTCAGCCTCCGTTGATACACACAAATGTTTCGCTGTGGATAGTAACATGAACGAACAACAGGGAAGGAATTGCCACCCACGTCACAGAGCTTCAGTGTTTAGCTTCCCTTCCCCAGGATCGTCCTGGTTCAGTTTTTGTTGTTAACTTCTATACATTGTGTTTATTTCTCCACACCTTTTTTCACAAGACACCCCTTGTCTCCTACATCTGTGAGCGAAAGGCTCCACGTGTTTGGTTGTTTCTAAACTTAGCTTTGACATTTCAGCAATTTTGTCTCCCAGGGGTGTTAATTGAAGGTGGTATGAGTTGTCTAAACCCAAACCTTGTGAAACCACATCTACCCCATGAGATACCGGGCTCCGTAACTGACATGTCAGGCGATGGCAAGCAGGGGAAGGCCTAAACTGGAGAGCGCGCGCGTGTGTGTGTGTGTGTGTGTGTGTGTGTGTGTACACATATGTGCACACATCCCACACAACACATGAATACAAATTATCTCTATTCTCACTTCTTAATACTTAGGATAACTTAAAGTTGTGGTTTGTGTTGTGCTTTCTAAATTAACTTGCTT
This sequence comes from Glis glis, assembly GCA_004027185.1. NCBI lineage: Eukaryota > Metazoa > Chordata > Mammalia > Rodentia > Gliridae > Glis > Glis glis. The sequence goes on along the minus strand of PVJS01028447.1, from coordinate 3,716 downwards.
TTTTATTTCAGCTAAATGCCAAAACATGTATTTTTGTTGCACTTTGAGAATTTCACCTACTTTCTATTGCTGATGCAGACAATGTTGTCCTGATCCTAGTGGCTTCTCATCCAGTTTTCTATCCACTTGATTTATCCAAACTTGCCCACACTCCCCTGAGAAAGGCTCCATAGAATCCCAGCTGCACATGTATAGACGGGGAAGAGACTCAATGTTTCGACCGTTCACAGGTTGCTCCTGTGCAAATGCTCAAGATGAGACTTTGACTTACCATCAAAGTCGCTAATATAATTGGCGACATCAATATTAGCAAGTAGAGCCTCTGAATTGAGAGGGAGACCAGCACAGCTTTGCTTAGTACCAGCCGTTCCCGGAGCCTTGGTCTAGTTTAGTGTCATGATTGTCCAAAAATACGGTAGAGACATATATGGAAATTCTGAAAGCTGTGTCTTAGGAAGAAGTAATGAGGGACTTAGGGACATTTACTATATAAAATAATTCGAAGATATATTAAATAGAAGGGGGTTGGGACTTATTTGAAATTTCTTCAGAGAACACAATTAACTCCAGGGCTGAGAATCTCTTAGAATCTTCTACGACCTTCTCAGGAACAGCTCCTTCGCCAGCCTGTCTGAAATATTCTTTCTCCATTTCATTCTTTAAAACCTTTTCCCTGCCTGTCTTATTCTTCATAGTTCTTATCAGTGCATGAGTTTATTTTCTTTTAATGTAGTTAATGTATTATCTTTCTCCCTGGGAGAATTTAGGTTCCACAAGGACTAAGCCTCTGTCTAGCTTCTGCATGCTTGTATCCTCAACATCCTAGAATAACAGTTTTAGATATTTATTTAATGGCTATAACTTTTCAAATGAATGCACGAGTAAATATTACCTGTCCAAATGGAAGCACGTTCCCTTTGTGAGGAGTAAGCTCTCCATTACTAGAGGCATTCAATTAGGAATTGAGCAGTTTGCTAGGAAGGATACTACCCTGCAGGTTCCAGCAGATGGTTAGATAGAAGATCTGGGTCCGCTTGCAATTCCAACCCTCAAAGATTTATTTTCTCTTGGGTTTATACTCCTGTAATTCCATGTTTCCTATCTGCGGTTCTTTCCCTAGGACTCTGTTGTCCTGCCCAACACCTCCTCTCTCTTCTTTGCTTTGGTTTCTTGATACTCCTTAATCTTTCCCACATTATAGCTTTCATTCAAATGTAGTGTTTATGGAGCCAGGCATGATGGCGCATGACTGTAATCCCAGTATTTGGGAGGCTGAAACAGGACCATCACAGGTTCAAAACCAGCCTCTGCGATTTACCAAGACTCTCTGCAACCTAGTGAAATCCTGTTTCAAAATAAAAATAAAAAGGGATGGGGTAGCTGGACATGGTGGCACACACTTGTAATCCCAGTACTTGGGAAGCTAAGACCGAAGGATCTGGGTTCACAGCCAGCCTCAGCTACTTAGTGAGACCCTCCATAACTTAGTGAGACTCTGTTTCAAAATAAAGAATAAAACATAGGGCTGGGGGTGTAGCTCGGAGGTAGAATGCCCCAGGGTTCAATCCCCAGTACCTCACAAAAAAAAAGGGCTGGGGGTGTAGCTCAGTAGCTCAGAGGTAGAATACCCCTGAGTTTAATACCCAGTAACACACACACACACACACACACACACACACACACACACACACATACACACTATGTGTGTGTGTATATATGGTGTATGTGTATATATATTGTTTATGTATATATGTATATATACATATATATTGTTTATATATAGTGTATATATAGTTTATGAAATCTGTTCTGCTATTGTCCTTTAAATAGGTTCTATGTTGAACATATAAAGAGGAAACTCAACAGATAAATTTTGTAACTGGGAAGATGTTTTGGTTTCAAGGTTCTTTTGCTGTTTGTATTGCAATTTTCACTAAACGGGGAGCGTGCGACTTTACGCATTCTCTCTACAGATGTTCACTGAGCGCGTTCTGTGTAGGAGACGCTCTGTCAGCTGCATGTTGACTAAAACGTCACTGCAGCCGTAGGATCTCACATCCTCGTGGAGGGAGACAGAGAAGTTAAGAACTTCTGGTCTCTCGATCTTCTCCTTTTGACACTGACATCAGAAGAGTCTGGAAGGTCTGAGACATTTCTGCAGTTGAAAAAAGAATAAGGAGCGACATTCTTTATAAACGTGGACAGTTTCTGTTCTACAGTAGTGAGCGTTTTTTCCTTTTCTCCTTCTGTTTCTAATGGATGGGTTCATAAACTTGCCCAGGAATCTGTGCTGGAAAACCCAAGCTTTCTGGAATTTGTTAATTCTTGGGAATGATGGAGAAAGAAAAGAAAGGATGTATATGTCATCCAACTTCCTAATCTCATGTGCAAAAATTAGGAGGCATTAAGTCAAGCTGCTATTAAAAGCGGAGTTGAGAAACCGTTAATCCACCCACACACATACATATTTCCACCAGCATAATTTAATTTCTTTCACATTTAAGTTTCGACTTTGAGTTTTTATTGAGGGGTTTTATGACTCATGACTGTTTGCAAGCTGTTTACGCGTTTGTTGTAAGGCTGTTGTTAGGGCCGTCGCTCAGTGTCGCCTACATAAGGTCTCCTGTGAGAGACGTCATCCAGACTCCCTGGCCAAGGGGGATTCTTTTCATGCGAGAAATTGGCACCGTAACGCCTTTCTGATAACAAAAACTCTATAAATATAATTTTTTTTCTTTTGCCCATGATTCCAGAAACTTCTCCGGGACTTCATGGTCAACCTTTTTCCACCTTTGGGATTTATTTGCTCCTTTTTTCCTTACATGATAAGTTTTATTTATTTATTTATTTATTTATTTGTTTGTTTGTTTGTTTATTGTGTGTATGTGTGTCTGTCTGTCTGTCTGTGGCACTGGGGGATTGAGCCCAGGGGTCTTCTACCTCTGAGCTACACCCCCAGCCCTATTTTATGTTTAGTTTGAAACATGATCTCACTAGGTTCATGCGAGTTTCACTACTTGCTGAAGCTGTCCTCAAACCTGCAATCCTCCTGTCTCAGCCTCCTAAGTACTGGGATTATAAGCATGTGCCACCAGGCCCAGCTGCATGATCTGTTTTATAAACATTATTAACTGTATGCTTCTTTTTTTTTTCCTAAAGTGCCTAAACCTTTTCCTCTTTACACACCGAGTAAATACTTAAAGTAATCCAGTCCTAAATCAAGGTAGTCAAACTATGGCCTGACCTATTTCTTTTGTGTGTGTGTGTGTGTGTGTGTGTGTGTGTGTGTGTGTGTGTTGCTGGAGTTTGATTCAGGGGTGTTCTACCTCTGAATTACACCAGCAGCTCTATTTTTTTATTTTGAAATGGGCTCACTAAGTTGCTAAGGGCCTCACTAAGTTGTCAAGGCTGGCCTCAAACCTGTGATCCTCCTGTCTCAGCTTCCCAAGTACTGTGATTACAGGCATGCACTACCATGCCTGGCCTGACCTATCTCTTAAGACATAGTTTTTTTGGAACACAGGAACACACCTTCATTATATATTGTCAATGGCTGACTATAGGTCCTATGACACCTAGAATATTACTATCCAGGGAGGCTCCCTCTACATATATACATATATTATATACTATATGATATAGATACCAATGATATATATACCAATATATATCAATGATATAGATACCTATATATATATATATATATATATATATAC
>PVJS01028446.1:0-25496 GCA_004027185.1 Glis glis | reverse complement strand
TTGGCCGCGAACCCGGATCCTCCGGTCTCCGCCTCCCAAAGTACTGGGATTACAAGCGTGCGCCACCACGCCCGGCTCATGGTAGGAGATTCTAACGTTTCTTTCATTTGCTGATAGAATAAATAGAAAAATCCAATAAAAATAAAAAGAGTCAAACAGCATAATTACTAACTTAACCTTAGTGAAATACATAGATAATCTGACCCAATAGTGACAATAAGCATATTCTTTATAAGGTCACATGGAACATTCCGAAAAATTGACCATATGCTGGGTCATGAAGCAGGACTCAGCAAACCAAGAAAATGAAACAAATCAGCAAAGCAAGCCTCAGCATAGAAATCAACAACAGAAAATGAAAAAATATCTTAATGGCCTGAAAATCAAGCAATATACTTTAAAAACACTAGGGTTAAATTTTAATATGACAAAAGAATTAGAAAATGCTTTGAACAAAAAAACAGTGAAAATGTGACTCACTAAAACTGTGGGATGCAGTTAAAGCAGTGCTTAAATGGAAAATTACAGTATAAACTGTAAATTTTAGAAAAGAAGACTTCAAATTTTTGTTCTAAGCCTCCATTTCAAGAAACTAGAAAAAGACCAGCTAATCATTTCCAAAGAGGAAAGAAATTAATAATAATAATATTCTCTGAAACTAAGAGAAAATTATCAAAGCCAAAAATTGGTTATTTGATGAGTTTAATAAAATTGATAAACTCCTAGAAAAACTGTATAAACACACATACACTAAAATTATTATTATCAGAAATGGGAAAAGACTTTTAGACAATAAGAAGAAATAAAATTTCAGTATAAAATTTTACACCAATGATTTATAGAGTTTAAATAAAATGAAAAAATTCATTGGAAAACACAAAACAGACAACATAGAAGGAACAGAACATTTGAATATTCCTATATCTATTAACTTTGAATCTGAGATTAAAAACTTGCCAACACAATATTTAGAAGAACAAAGTTGGGGGATTGACACCACTAAATTTTAAGACTTATCATTAAATCATGAAATTAAGATGTTGTGTAATTGGTAAAAGAATAGGCAAATAGATTAATATAACAGAATAGAGACCCAGAAATGGATCAAAACAAAGTCAACTGATCTTTGATGAAGGGGTAAAGCAATTCAATGGAAAATAGCTTTTTCAATAAATGTTACTGGAACAACTGGAGATGTGCCTCATATAAAAGAAAGAAGGAAGAAAGAGAAAGTAAGGAAGGAAGGAAGGAAGGAAGGCAGGGAGGGAGGGAGGGAGGGAAGGAAGGAGGAAGGATGGATGGAAGGATATGGACATAAAAATTATACAGTTCACAAAAGTTAACTCCAAATAAATTATAAACCTAAATGTAAAACATAAACTATAAAAGGCTTCTAGAAGATAACATAGGAGAAAAACTAGGTGACTTTGTGTTTAGTGATTAATTTCTAGACATATCAAATATACAACCCATAAAAGAAAAAAATGACACACTGAATATGATTAAAACTAAAACTTTGTTCTCCAAGAAAGATATTTAAGGGAGAAAATATTTGCAAAATACATTTTATAATGGATTGAACCCAAAATATAAGTAAAATTCTCAAAACTCTATAATAATAAGATGAACAACCCAATTGAAAGTGGGCAAAAGATCCAAACAGACATCTCACCAGAAAAGACATACAGATGGCAAATAAACATGACAAGATGCTCAATACCACATATTATTAGACAACTGCAAACTAAAACAGTAAGTTATTATGACACACATTAGAAGGACTAAAATCCAAAACACTTTAACAAATGCTGGTGAGGATGTGAGGCAACAGGAATTTTAATCATTGATCATGGGAATGCAAAATAGTACTGCCATATTGGAAGATAGGTTGTCATTTTTTAATGCAGAAAAATGGAAATAAACTCCACTTTCTTACTCTGCACAGGAGTCAATCCAAGATGGATCAAAGACCTGGAAATTATACCAGACACCTTGCAGCTACTTGAAGAGGGCATAGGACCAACACTTCAACATACAGGCATGGGTAAAATCTCCCTCAACAAGACCCCAAAGGCACAAGAAATTAAAATGAGGATCAATACGTGGGATTGCATTAAACTGAAGAACTTCTGCACAGCAAAAGAAACTATCAAGAAGCTCAACAGAGAGCCGACAGAATGGGAGAAGATTTTTGCCAGCTACTCCTCTGATAGAGGACTAATATCTAGAATACACAGAGAACTCAAGAACTCACTGCCAAAAAAAAAACAACCCAATTAAAAAATGGGCAAGTGAACTAAATAGATACATCACAAAATAAGAAATATAAATGGCAAATAAATGTATGAAAAATGTTCAATATCATTAGCAATCAGAGAGATGCAAATCAAAACTACCCTGAGATTTCATCACCTAACCCCGATTGTAATGGCAATCACTGAATACACAAACAACAACAAATGCTGGTGAGGATGTGGAGAAGTAGGAACTCTAATACATTGTTGGTGGGATTGCAAATTAGTGCAACCACTTTGGAAAACAGTGTGGAGGATCCTCAGAAGAATGGGAATGACCCTACCATATGACCCAGCTATATACCACTCCTGGGTATCTACCCAAAAGAATTGAAACCAAACTACTAGAGTAATGCATGTATATCTATGTTTATAGCTGCACAATTCACAATTGTCAAACTATGTAACCAGCTGAGATGTCCATCAACAGATAAATGGATTATGGGATATGTACACTATGGAATTTTACTCAGCCATAAAGAAGAACAAAATTATGTCATTTGGAGGGAAATGGATGGAACTGGAGAACATTATGCTAAATGAGATTAAATCAGTCACAAAATGTGAAAAGTCGGATGTTCTCCCCAATATATGGAAGCTAGGGAGAAAACAGGACATAGGAGGGACTCCAGACAAAAGAGGAGAAACCTTAGATGAGTGAAGAAGGGGACCTAACTGAGGGAGATGGGAGGAGGGAGGGAAACATCTCACTGGACATGATACACATTCACAAACTAAAGTCAATTACTATGCTGAGCATGGGAAGGAGGGAAGAGGGAGGGAATAAAGCAGAAACTGGGGGAGGGCTAAAAGGGTGCTGTGTGCATGTATGCCTCTACCACCCTGAACTTCATCAAGATGTATGATTACAATGTAACAATAAAAATAAATAAATAAAATAAAATAATGAAATAAATGTTGATAGACATGTGGGGAAAAAATTAACCAGTCTTACCATGCAGTTGCACTCCTTGGTATTTACCAGAGGAGTTGAAAACTTATGTCCACACAAAAACCTACACATCAATGTTTATAGCAGCTTTATTCATAACTGCCAAAACTTGGAAGCAACTAAGATGATCTCAACAGGTAAGTGCATTAAACAAACTGTACAACATCCAACAATAAAGTATTCAGCAAAAGAAAAAATAGCTATCAAGCCATGAAAAGATATTAAGAGCATTAAATACATATTAGCAGCTGGGCATGATGGCACATGCCTGTAATCCCAGTACTTGGGAGGCTGAGACAGGAGGATCACAGGTTCAAGACCAACCTCAGCAGCTTAGTGAGACTCTTGGCAAAAAGGACTAGGGGTATACATCAGAGGTAGAATGCCCCTGTGTTCAATCCCCACTACCACACACAAAAACTGCATATGAGCAAGTAAAAGACTACATACTGTATGATTTCAACTATAGGACATTTTTTAGAGCCCAAACTTTAGAAACCATGAAAAAATTACTGGTAGCAAGAGTCTGGAAGATAGGGAAGAGGAATGAATAGGTAGAGCACAGGGAATTTTTAGGGCAGTAAAACTATTGTTGATATAGGAATAGCAAATGCATGACATTATACATTTGTTAAAATCCATGGAACTGTACAACACAAAGTGAAACCTAATGTAAACTATAGATTTTAATGAATAATGATGAATCAATACTAGTCAACTGTAACAAATATAACACACCAATGCAAGCTGTTAATATCAGAAGTAACTATGTGCAAGGGAAGAGGGATACATGGAAAGTTTGTACTTTCTACTCAATTTTTCTGTAAACCTAAAACTATTCTAAAAAATAAAGTGTATTAACTAAAAAAAAACCATTCCAAATAGAAAACCCTAGACACAGGCCTCATTGGAGAATTCTTCTAAACATGTAAAAAGTAGAAAATCTCATAATGCTCTTGCAGAAGATAGAAAATAAAAGGGAAGTAACACTTTCTTACTCATTTTATGAAGCCAGCATAACCTTAATATAAAGCTTGACAAAAATATTACAAGAAAGGAAAATCACACACCAATCATTCTTCCTTATGACATAGTTGCAACTCTCAAACACTTATTATTGGAGTTCTGATAACTCCACTGTAGAAAACCACTATAATAGAATGTTACTCTCAGCCAAACAGTAGGAAAAAAGTATAATAAAAAGTTACAACTTTTAATCCCATAAAAAATCCAAAGCTGTAAGACAACCAAATGAATTAAATTCCAAAGAATAACAAAGTCCTCCAAGAACAGACAGTGAAAATGACAACACTTTTTTTTAAAATTCATGGGACCCAGCTAAAACAGTACATAGAGGAAAATTTATAGTATTATACTAGAAGAGGATAAGGGTCTCAAGCCAGCAATCTAAAATTCCACCTAAATAACTAGAAAAAAGTAATTGAATCCAAAGTAAGCAGAAAAAAATCAGAGAGAATGAGCAGAGAAAAACAATGAAAACAAGAGCTAGGTCTTTAGCCAAACTAATAAAAAAAAAAGATAAGACACTCATTACAATATCAGGAATAAAAGACTATCACTAAAAGGAAAATAAGAAAATAATATAAACAACTTTAGGCCAATGAATTTGATAATGCAGATTAAGTGTGACACTTTTATTAATTTTCATTGACACATAATTATACATTTTCATGAGGCATACTATCATATTTTGACAGATGTATACAATTTGCTATGATCAAATCAGGTTAACTAGCATATCCATCATATCAAACATTTATCGTTTGTGTTGGAACATTCAAAATCCTCTCTTCTAGCTATTTTGAAATATTCAATAGCCAGGCATAGTGGCACACACTTGTAATCCCAGTACTTCGGAGGCTGAGACAGGAGGATCACAGGTTCACGGCCAGCCTCAGCTACTTAGTGAGGCCCTCCGCAACTTAGTGAGACCCTGTTTCAAAATAAAAAATAAAAAATAGGGCTGGGGGTGTAGCTCAGTGGTAGAATGCCCCTGGGTTCAATCCCCAGTACTACAAAAAATAAAAATAAATAAAAAATAAAAAGGGATTGGGAATATAGCTCAGAGGTAGAATGCCCTGGGTTCAATCCCCAGTACCCCCCCACGCAAATATTCAATAAATTATTGTTAACTATAGTCAACCTTACTGTGCTATAGAACACTAGAATTTAATCCTGCTATTTAACTGTATTTTTGTACCTGTTAAGCCAACTCTTTCTAGCCTCTGATAACCACTATCAATTCTACTCTCCACTTCTGAGAATAACTTTTTGAAGCATTAAAAAAATACTAAATCTTACACAAGAAAGAAAAAACAGATAGCCTACCCTGCATATATTTTTTTCATTGAATTTCTTATTAAAAGTATTTCCAGGCCTGGCGTGGTGGCGCATGCTTGTAATCCCAGTACTTGGGAGGCAGAGACTGGAGGATACGGGTTCACGGCCAGCCTCAGCTACTTAGTGAGGCCCTCCGCAACTTCGTGAGACCCGGTTTCAAAATAAAGTATAAAAAATAGGGTCGAGGGTATAGCTCGGAGGTAGAATGCCCCTGGGTTCAATCCCCGGTACCGCAAAAAAAAAAAAAAAAAGTATTTCCACAAGAAAACTCTTGGATCTGGTGATTTTACCAGGAATTTTATCAAACATTTTAGGAAGAAAAAGAATTAATTCTACACAAATTCTGCCAGACAATAAAAAAGGGAGAATACTTCCCATCTCAGGAGACCAGCATTACCCGATATGAAAGCAAGACAAAAATGTTACAAAACAGAAAACTACAAAGTAACATATTTCATGAATATAGCTATAAAATATTTAGCAAAATATTAGCAAATTGAACCAAGAAGTACATAGAAGGGACAACAATGCATCATAGCCAACTATACAACTCAATAATTCCCCTCCTATTTATTTGTTCCAGACAAATGAAAATGAATATCCAAGCAAAAAACCTATACCAGAATGTATATATCAGCTTTACTCATAACCTGTAAACAACCCAAATGCCCATCAACTAATGAATGGAGAAACTAACCATGGGATGGCCAAACAATGAAATATTACTAAGCAATAAACAAGAACAGAACTACTGAAATACCAACGACACGGATGAACCTCAAAAGCACTATGCTATGTGACAAAGCATACACAAAAAGACACACACTGTATGATTCCATTCACATGACATTCTCACAAAGGCAAAGATCTCCTGCCCAGTCTGTGCACTCACAGCGCCCACCACCTTAGAAAGTACTCAATAAAAGCTGGGTGGACACAGAGAGGGGAAATCACTGCAGCGCAAGTAAAGTGAAACAAAGTATACATAGACGTGGGGGCGGGGGAGTAGCTGGGGGCCCAAACCCATTCACAAGACAGAAAAAGTAAGGGAAGGCGTGGTCCAAGCAGCCTGTGATGCATCCTGCAGCTGGGGGGGGGGGGCGGACCCCGTAAAATGACAAGAATGGATGCATGCACGAGTGGCCTCGCCTTTCCCGGCCTGAGGGTGACGTGCCCCGCCCGCCCCGCGTTTGGGGCTGGCCCGGGTCAGGGCTGCGCCAGGGGCTGGGCACCGGCGGACGCAGCCCGCCGGGCGCGGGGAGTGCAGAGGCCCGGGCCGCCGCCCCGCCGCCCAGCCGCCCCGCCCGCCACTCACCCAGGCCTGCTGCTCCAGCTGAGCGTACAGGTTGGAGCCCTTGAGCTTCTGCACTATCTGGGCGATCACGAGAGACAGATCCGACTCCTCCTGCAACATGGCCCCGCCCTGACCCGCCGAGCCGCGGGAGAGGCCGCCGGCGCCGAGGAGATGGACGGCCCGTCCCGCTCCGAGCCACGGACACTTCTCGGGGACCTTTGTGCGCGGGGACTCCTCCAGCCGGCGTTGCCAAGCAACCGCCGGGCCGTGTGTCCGTCTCTCTCTGGTCCCCTCCGCGCCAGAAGGCCCCAGCACCTACGTTCCGCTGGCTGAAAATAAAAACACAAGGGAAGGGAGGTCGCTTTTATCTCTTTGTTCTTTCTTAAGTCTGTGGTTGGAAGGCGAGAACAGAAATCCTTTCCTCCAGAGCTACAGCGCCTTGGATGCGCAAGGGGAACCCAGAGAGTCGTGTGGTTTTGTATTTTACTGTGTAAAGGATCATTCCTCTTCCAACTCTCAATCTCTGCAGAAACAGGGCTGCGAACACAATGAGACAGCAAATTACAACCAAGAATTTCCAGGCTGTGACACTAGTTCTGTGCACGTGGGCGAGGGACTTAAATTACCACCTCTGTAAAATAAATCCAGTTCACAGGATGTTGTGATGATGTAAAATTGTGACGATGCCTCGCATTGTACATAACACTCAATTTCATTTCGTTTTCTCCCCCTTTCTATTCTCTGGAGTTATATGCTAGGACTAAGTAGATGATCTCTTCTTATCTAATAATTCAGATTAACCAAGACACATTACTGATAGGTTTTCTATGAAGCATCATCAATTCAAGGACAAATAAGACATTATCCTAGTCTTCAAGGAATCCTCCTCTTCCATGTATTCATAATTCATTCAGCTTTCAACATATCATTAAAAGAAACTATGTGAGCACAAAGATTTAATAAAATATGGTTCCTGTCTTCAAGGAAATATATACAAATTTTTAGAATTAGAAGTAACTGATTTAACTAATTTAATGGCATCCCCAAAGGCCAGTGGCAGGCCTTAGGAAAAGGCCTAAGGAATAATATATACATCAGAATAACCACTCCAAAATAATCAAGAATTAATTTTGGTTGTATGTATGTATATATTTTAAGCAAAGCATAAGTAACATTCCAGGAAAGCAGACCAAGATTGCTATAAAAGCTATTCTAAACTGACTACATCAAACTTTAATGTACCTAGGAACCACAAAAGGGCTTGTTGAAATCAAATGTAGTTCTGATTCAGAAAGTTTCTGATGGGATCTAGTAATCTGAATTCCTGGCAAGTCGTAGGATACTGTGATGCTGCTGGTACAGAGGTAACATTCTGAATAGGAAAGAACTAGAGCAGGTACATAATAGGAGGTCAGAGGGATCAGACCCCTGGTGTCTATGCACCACATCCTAGCATTCATAATACCACATTCAGGATAAATGTGATGATACATACAGATTATAAATAACCTGTTTGGTTATGTTTGTTAAACAAACTTTGGAAGGAGGGAGTCAGGAAAGAAATAAAACACTTAAGGGCAATTAATGATAGATTGTAAAAAAAAGCATAGTATATATTTGCAAAACATTCTCCCACAATTCAGAATTTCTCAAACCCATAAATGAATTAGATCTCCTCAACTCTAGAGTCCCTCCATGGAAACACCCCGCCATTCATGAATCTCCCAACACATACCTCACGTTGAACAAAAGAAAGAGAGGAAGGTAGTAAAACTATGATAAAAGTCCCTTTGAGATTGAGAGGAGTAGAGTGATAAGTAACTGCAGATATTAAGATGTTTACTTACTCTAAGAAGGGTCATAGAGCATAGAGAGGAAAGAACATGAAGCTGTGAAGAAAAAAGAGAAAGCATAGTGCCTGGACTCAGAAGATATTCTAGCTCCTTTCCTGGTATATACCCTAGGAATTGCATGAAGCTCTTTTCCCATTGGAGTTTCATCTTCCTCATCTGTAACAAGAGGGTAACAAAAACCAACCTGGGGTATATTATGAGGACTAAATGTACCTAGTGTTAAAATATTAATAAATCAAATATTGAAACTGATATGATTAAGTCAAAATAATGGCCAGTAGTATAGAGAGAAAATGGAAAATAACTAACTAAACATAGCGGCACATGTGAAAGTGCCCAGCACAATACCTTGCACTGATAGAGGCTTAAAATCATATTTTAAAATACAGAACAATTTGTAGCCTCAAAGCAACAATTAAGAAGTTCAGATTTGATTCCGAAAGTATATCCACGCCAGAAAAAAAAATACCTTAATCGTAATGTTTTTAAAAGGTTTACTACATACACAGAAGCAGGTGTGTTGGCATATAATTTGATTCTAGAATGCCCTCTGCTCTCTTTTTCCAATTCAATTTGGCAAGACCTTTCAGAACACCTGCTCTAAGCTAGGAGTGGCAGGGAATACAAAGATGAGTAAGAAAAGCCCCTTCTCTTATAGAATTCTCACTCCCAAAGCTATGATGTAACCAGTACACAAAGAGCTGTAATGGTAGACAGACCCCTGTGTATGTGGAAATTCTGTTAAAGTCATTGCTTAATAAGAAATTGAAGGTGAAGAGTACCATCTCCATCCCACAAGGGGAGACTTTGCCTTGGAAATCCTTACTGCACCCAGAGCGAATGGAGATAGGGAAAAAACATCCACTTCTGATGCTTTTGAATAAAATGGACTCAGCCTAATAGATTAGTCACAAATGGGTTCCAATCTCATGTGACTGGTTACATTTGTATAAATAGAGATGAAAGTAAAATCAATATAGAGGGACATTTCCTCAAAATTTACTCAAATTTAGACTAGTGGTACTATGGGGCCAACTGGTGTGGGACTTGGGGCCCAACCCTGCCGTTCTCAGACCTGCTCAGCCTTGATCTATTTTTACAGATAATACTGTGTTGGATCTCACTGCAGAGGGACAGGGGATGCATTTGAAAACCACTGATAGTGGCATCACAGGACAAGGGTATGGACCACATTAGTGATGTTTGATGCTCTACAGTTACTGTCCAAGGTGCTATTTTTTGATGCTACCAAAACAGCAAAACCCCAAAGGTGCTTAAGCCCCAACGTTTGCAAAGTTCTTCGTGAAAGAAAAGTAAAGGCCACTCTGATTCTGCTTGCCATCTCTCTTAGCAAAAGAAGTCATATCTCATTTCAGAGCCCAGATTGGGCATCAAACCATGCTATTCTCCCCTCTCCCATCTTCCCTGCCTGTTTCCCCAGGCTACTCTATGTGAAGGGGGAGGACTGGGCTATTGACTCCATGAGGAATCTCAGGGACTTTGTGGACTCTATGCCAAATATAAAACTTACGGGGGAAAACCCAATAAACAGTGGTTTCAATCACAGGCTATTTATTATTACCAACAAATTTGGAGGAGAGTCCCAAGGTTGGTTCTGTGTCTTAACAATGTCAGGTTCTTACGAATCTAAGTTCTTTACTCATTTCTGTTCTTCATCCTCAGCATACTGGCTTTGTCCTGTGAGCTGATTCCCTCAGTCCTAAGATGGCTGCAGCAGTTCCAATTATCACATCCTCTTACTGCTGCCTTGAAAGACAGGACAGAAAGGGGACAAAATAAAGGAGTTGTAAATGACTGTGTCTGTCTTTCGTTTTTTTTTTCAAGTTTTATTTTTTATTGGTGCATTGGAGTCTCACGTCACAATGAATATCTATTTGATGTTAATATACATGCACACAGCTCTTAGTGTCCCCCCGCCTCCCCCCACCCTGTCTTTCATTTTTGAGGAAAGAATATTTTCTCAAGAAGCTCCCAGGAAAACTTCTCTTATTGCCTAAAGCCACCCCAACTCTAAGGGAGTCTGGAAAGATGATCTCATGTTTTCCCTTCACTTCTAGGTTGGCTTTGACATAGGGTCCAAATTATGCCAATGTAAGAGTAGTGCTGTAGCTGGGTGTGGTAGTACACGTCTGAAATCCCAGTACTTGGGAGGAGGATTGCAGGTTCACTGCCACCTTAGCAATTTATAGTGAGGTCCTCTGCAACTTAGTGAGACACTGTTTCAAAATAAAAAATAAGATAGGGCTGGAGGTGTAGCTCAGAGGTAGAATGCCCCTGGGTTCAATCCCCAGCACCACACACACACACACACACACACACACACACACACACACACACACAGTAGTGCTATGATAGGAACAATTGTGGATGAGCATCTCTCATTAATATTGTGCCAATCAGACAAAAAGCAAGCTACTTAGAGTTAGACAATATCCAGATTATGTACCATTCACACCGAGTTGGTTGTTTTCAGTTCAGATATCAAATCTAAATTATATTAGTTATTTGTGTGTCATTTTTCTCAGTATCGTGGTGACATTTCAAAAGCTGAAAACAAATAAGGGTGACCCATTGCAAAAGAAGGAAAGAGCAGAGCATTTTCAAATGTTATTGTTTAAAAAAAGACAAAAATTGGTGACTTGGGAGGAAAATAGCTTGTTCATAAATTACTTTCAACCAAGGTCTCCCTATATCTGGAGGTCTCTCTACTGGAATTCTAGGTTATTCTGTTTCATTATGCAAACAGAAATAAACATTAAAAATAGTCTACTCTCTAGTATAATTTTAATGTTTGGGGCAAAAGAGGTTTACTGGTAAAAACTAATGTCCAAGTTTCTCCAGGTACTTCCTCCAAGTTTGGGTAACAGCAGAGTAGGAGTCACTTGGCTCATTTTTCTCCTCAATGCTCTGATCACAACTCTGTTTACTTATTTCCTCCAAACTATATCCAAAACACACACACACACACACACACACACACACACACACACACACACAATTTCCACTGTAGATATTTACTTTTTAATGGGTCTTTCTTATTTTATGTGGGCTCTTTCTTCTAGAGAAACTCACATACCATCTGCCATCTTTTTTTCTTCCTCTTTTCTTGAAAGCAAAACAACATGTATAAGAAAAGTACATAGATGTATATGTGTGTGTACATAAATGAATACATGCATATATAAGCATGTATTCATATATGTATATATGAATACAACAGCTATAATATTAGTACTAGAGATTAAATTGCAGATAACAGGCCTTTCCTTGTCCATTAAGAACGTTAACAAGTTGTGCATATGAATGCAGATAGGGAATTAGGATCAAATTATAGGCCTAGAGATAGCAGCGGTGCAGTAATCTGGGAGCAGGATTCATGTGCAGGCAAAGCATAGAACTCTAGTGCATAACCATCAGGCCCACGCTACAGATGCTATTAAAAAGAGGGGGTCTGGGGAGGGGCCAAGAGTCTGTTAAAAGATTTAAGGCTGGAACAAACTCTATGCCATGGAAGGAGCAAGGCCGCAGACTCTGAAACAAAGTAGGTGTCTTGGCAAGGAGGAGCCTTTCCAATGGGAAATTGAATTACATGTTTGATACAAAGAAGAAGGGAAAGGGGAGAATACAAAGATACACTAAAACCATGGTTCTTAGCTCAAAATTTCCTTCAGTTGTCATGCTTGATATTAAACATTCATGAGACTATATATGTGTTCCAATGTTTGTCTATGTTTCTTACAACATAAAAAGGTTTGAATAAAGTAACGTCCAAAACATTAATGCTCCACTTTTATCTTGGTTTTTATCATACTCCCTGGAACAGAGCTGTATGCCATATGCATAATCTCCCAGAAGTTCCAATGTCATTAAACTCAGTGGCCCACAGCTATACCCTACTCATTAACCTACCCTGGTTTGTCTTCCTTCCCTTTTCTGTCTCACTTCCTCATTCCTCTACTAGTATTTTCTGAAATCACCTCGAATATACCCTTCATACTCAAATTGTTATCTCAGCATCTGCTTGATCTGTGTCTAATATGGTACCTGGAAGGTAGCAAGCACTTAAGAAGTGCTAGTTGAAGATAAAAGCAACCATTTCCAATTTTCTCCAGGGGGCACTGCTTGGCTATGTTCTTTCAGCTTTATACATGACTTTCTAGCTCAACTGAGTCTTCAGAGTTTGCATTAGTTCACAGGAATGGGGGGTTAGTTAGTTGGTTTCTGGTAAGAGTTGACATTGATTGCAACCTTGAGTCTGAAGTCCACAGAACAGACTGGAAACTGAGACAGAATTTCTATGCCAAAGGCTTGAGGCAGAATCCTTTCTTCTCTAGGAAATATCAGTTTGCTGTTGGGGCCTCAACTGATAGGATGAGACTCACCCACACTATGGAGGGAAATCTGCTTTTCTTAAAGTCAGCTGATTCCAAGTATTCATCACATCTACCAAATACTTTAATAGCAATACCTGGCTTACTGTTTGACCAAAAATTGGATGCCATAGCCTGGCCAAATTGAGACATCATATTAACCATCTCAAGAGGTATACATGCTGATGACGTGGCTCTTTAAGTGGCCTTGTCCCGGTCACACTTTCCTCACAAAGTCTCCTTCTACCGCGATCTCTCCCTTCATCTCCCTGACATTCTGACTCTGTGACACCTCCATTTTTATTTTCTGTTTTATGGGGTTCTATGGCTCTTGACCCTGCTGCATTTTTCTTCTGCCCATGGTTTCTCTGAATTGGACTCTGCTTTGGGGTGCTAACCACTTGAGCTGGGTCCAGGGCCTCTTCCAGCATGTCCTCTGCAATCACCTGGGTCCAGCATCCCATTGGGCTGGGTCTCGAATAAGATGTGAGATTCTCTCCAGATTCCCAAAGGAATACAAAGTTTAATGCAAGGAACTAAACCTAAAATATATGTCAAATAGCATTTTTGTTCAGAGAAAGGGAATGTGGCCAAATCAGACTGCAGCCCCTGGAGGGGGGTCGCTACTTGTGATTCACCACTAGTATTTTAGTTTGAGCACTTTTTTCTGTGGTTCAGCCTAATATCAAAGCATATTGGAAACACTTTAAAGGGCATCATTGACACATTACATCAGACAAAAAATGTTTCCATCTGAACTGACTCACTTGCTGGAATAACTTCACTCCACAACACAAATAAAGAAAGAGGACAGGAAATGGGAATGATTTAAAAGTACATTTTATGGTTTACAGGATATGAATAAAGGTGTAAAATTGATTATAAATTTTAAGAATTATTTTTACATTCCTGAAACATTAGCTGTCAGAACAAAACTTGGCAGGCAAAAAAATTGTATTTTTTTTCTTTTGACAACAGTGAAATTTGTTCTTTTCAAGAGTAGAATTAAGAGAATTGTTTCAAGTCATACAACATGATGGAGGAAGAGTTCCAAGTTCACATCCAAGTTTTATAACAATTTGCCTTGTGATTTTCTGCTATTCTAGACTGTTTATTTCGGTGTGTGTAGCTTGTTGATCTTTCTTTTCTTTTTTTTTTTCTCTTCTTTTCTTTTTTATTTCCAGAGCTAAAGAGATTCAACATGGAAGGAAAGAATCTAACATCTCATTTAACCCTTGGAACACCTCACAAGGAAGGAGTTATTTTTCTCTAATTTTTATTGACTAGGAAGCTAATATTTGAAGTTGGATAATTTTTCAAAAGGCACAATAAAATCCAGAACAACAGAGGCTGGAATCTGAACCCAATTTGTCCACATTTCTTCTCTGGGAAAATGAATTTTTGCCTCAAAGATGTTCAGATCCGGGGAAAGGATGGTTAGCAGGTACAGAATTGCAGATGGACAAGAAGAATAACTTCTAATGTTTTATAGCACAATAGGATAACTATAGTTGATAACAATTAATTGTATATTTCAAAATGGTAGGATTTTTGTCAGATTAGTCATATTTTATTTTATTTTAATATGCTTTAAAATGGTAGGATTTTAAAGGAAATTCACCACACAAAGAAATGGCCAATGTTTGAGGTGATGGATTTACCAATTACCTTCATCATAATGTATAAACACAGACATTGCATACATGTCTCAAAATATCACATTGCATCCTATGAAAATACACAATTATTATGTGTCAATTAAAATTTTTAAAGTATGTACAAAAGTGTTCAGGTTCCAATTTTCTCCACTAAGCCCAACTAGTGATAAAACTGACTCCAGAAGTTTTCAGAAACCCACCCTTTTAATAATATTTAAATTTGAGAACTTCTATTGACTAAAAATCTTACAAAGGATAAAAGAAAAAAGTACTTCCTTTTATCCATTGTACATTTCTTCACTTCTCTGTAAGAAGCTCATCCGGACTTCTAAAATCTTCCTCTCCATTATTAATTTCTAGATATTAGGAGAATAATAAGATTTTATTAAACTCAGAGATGCAATCTTGAAAATGTAAGAAACACAATTAGTAAGAAAAAAGAATGTGGGATTCAGCAGCTAAGTAGTACATTTTGATCTATTCTTTAAAAGGCATAATGTTTTCTCTAATAAATGGATAGACCTAAGGGTCAGTTTTGATGTTTCTCATTTCAAAGATAATAATAAAATTCAGGGAGTTATTAGTTTTGTATCTGAGTATAATTATTTTCTCAGTCTGTTCCTTGATTTAAATAGGTCTTATTAGACTTTGAAGTATGTAGGCATTTACCCAACATACTATTGTTTCCCTGGAAAGATAGTTGTGAGTCCAATTTTTTCCTTGAGTAACTAAATGGCCTGGACAGAAAGATTAAGATATTGTCAGGTTTTAAAAATGTTGGGAAGAATGATTTAATTTTAAATGAGAGCCATCTTTAAGCTCTGTGGAGAAGGGAGAAGAGTATTGGTCAGGAGGCTAGAGATACCAAAATCTACCACTAACTAGCTGTATGATTTGGGAAAGTTTTCTAAGGCTCTGTATGCCTCAGTTTTCTCATCTATAAAATGGGAGTAATAATACTTCCTACCTTATAAGGTTATTTTGAAAATTAAATAAGACATTGAGTATCAAGTGCTTAGAAGGATGCCTGCTCCCTGGTTGGCTGCAGTGAACGTTTGAACCTGTGCTTTTGAAAGTTGGGTATCAGAATCATCGAGGAAACTTGATAAAAATACAAAGACTGGAGCCCTTGACTATTTCAATGATTGTGAGAATTCATGTACTTTATTAGCTTTCTAGGTGACACTGATGTATATCAAAAGTTGGGGGATAGAATAGAAGACACTGAGACAAACCCTCACACTTATAGCCAGTTGATTTTTGACAGAGGTACCAAAAACATACAATGGAGAAAAGATAGCCTTTTCAACAAATGGCACTGGAGAACCTGGATTAACATATTGAAAAGAATGAAAGTAGAATAAAACCCCTGTCTCTCACCCTTCACAAAAGTCAACTCAAGATGGACTAAAAACCTAGAAATTAGATCAGAAACTTTACAATCAGGAGAAAACATAGGACCCAACTCTCCAACATATAAACACTGGTAGAGACTTCCTTGATAAGAGCCCTAAAGCTCAGAAAATAAAACTAAGAATCAATAAACAGGACAGCATAAAATTAAATGTTTCTATGAAGCAAGAAAACAACCAAGAGTCTGAAGAGAGATCTTTCAGAATGGGAGAAAATCTTTGCCAGCTACTCCTCTGATAGAGGGCTGATATCTAGAATATATAAAAGCTGAAAACAACTAGTTTAAATGTCCATGATAAACACCTTTTCATTCTTCCCATATGCTAGGCATTGTGCTCAGTGCTAAGGACAGAGATAAGAATGTATCAGGTAGGGTTCAGTTGCCCAAAAACAGAAGCCCCTCTAGCTTTTTTAAACTGAAAAAGATTTGGCAAAAGCCATTTAAACACTTACAAACTAGTTGGGAAGCCTTAGGAGCAAATTCTAGACCCTGTCTCTGAACATAATTCTCCACATAAGACTGCCAAGGTGGCCCACCAAGGCAGCTGCTACTTCTTCCACAATCAGGGGTGGGGAGAACCTCAAGTCCACCATCAGGAAATGCTGAGTTGGAGGAGACCCTGCCTTAGGTGCCATCTAGTGATCAAGAGGCCACCTCAACCACCATAACAGTCTCTCAACACCCTCAGAGCTAGGGACAGGATCCTACAATGCTGCTGCAGCAAAGCTCAGGACCTCCGGACCATGCTTGTTCCAAACACCTGCCACAACTGCGGATGGTCCCTGCTTCCCTTCCACCTTCCCCATCTCACAGGAGGTTATCTAATTGGGGAATTGAATTTATATTCAGAGACTGGAAGAGAACATTTTAAGCTCACTGGAAGGAGATTGGAAGGGATGCTGAGTGTCAATCTACCATATTAACTATAGATAAATGTATTCATCTGCTAAAGCTACCACAATAAACTACCACAGACTGGCTGCCTTAAACAACAGAAATTTGTTTCTCAAAGTTCTGGAGGCTAGAAGTCCAGGATCAAGGTGTCAGCTGGTTTGGTCTCTCCGGGACCCTCTCTCCTTGGCTTGAAGACAGCTGTATTCCTGTCCTCATATGGCCTTTTGTCCTCACATGGCCTTTCTTCTGTGGTTACCCACACTCCTGCCATCTCTTCTCTTCTTGTTAAGGACGCCATTGCTATCAGATTAGGGCCCCACTCTTATGACCTCATTTAACCTTAATTACTTATTTAAAGGCCCTATCTCCAGATATAATCCATGAGAGTTAGGGCTTCAATCTATGAATTTTGGGAGGAAGAAAGTCAGCCTGTAATAATGAGTAGGATAAGACTCTGCCATGGAAGACTTTTCTTTTTTTTTTTTTTTTTTTGCGGTACCGGGGAGTGAACCCAAGGGCATTCTACCTCTGCGCTACACCCCTGGCCCTATTTTTTATACTTTATTTTGAAACTGGGTCTCACAAAGTTGCAGAGGGCCTCACTAAGGAGAGAGAGAGACAGGGAGAGAGAGAGAGAGAGAGAGAGAGAGAGAGAGAGTTAGCTGAGGCTGGCCGCGAACCGGGATCCTCTGGTCTCTGCCTCCCAAAGTACTGGGATTACAAGCGTGCACCACCACGCCCGGCTGCATGGAAGACTTTTCTCTAGGAGGGAAGGATATGAACACATGGACAGAGTTGGGGAGCTATGCCGCAGAAGGATGTAGAGATTATGATGAAAACACAGAACAAGATAGAGGTGAGCCTTTGACAATATGTTACATGGATTGGTATTGAGCTGATAAGTAACATTTTTAATATATTTTTCTCGGTACTGGGAATTGAAGCCAAGGCCTCATGCATGCCAGGCTAGCACTCCACCACTGAGCTACACCCCCAGCCTAATTTTTTTAACCTTATGAACTCTTCTTTTCCATTCCAGATGTAGGGTTCTAGCATAAACTCAAGTGTCCAGTAGTGAGGTAAGGGACAGAACAAAATGTTCCCTATAGGTAGTTGCTTATATTCTGCAGGAACCTCCACTCCTTTGACTTTAGGATCAATCTGATTGCAGAAGAGAGGCAAGACAGCTTCCCTTAGCACCCTGTTTATTAACTGGAAAATGCATAATAAAAGGAAGTTTTGAACTCTCACTAAGAAGAAAACATAGTGCTAAGACTCTTACATATATATCTCCTTTAAGGCTCATCTCAAAATTGTCTACACATTTAGCTGTTATAGTCTGATTGTGCCTTTCAGAATCCATATGTTGAAATCTATCCCTAAGTGATGGTGTTAAGAGGGGGGCCAGATGGGCATGGTGGTACAGGCCTGTAATCCCAGTACTTGGGAGGCTAAATCAGGAAGATAACAGGTTTGAGGCTAGCCTCAGCAACTTAGCAAGACCCTAAAACAGAAAATGAGGCTGGAGGTGTAGCTCAGAAGTAGAATGTCCCTGGGTTCAATCCCCAGTACTACAAAAAAAAAAAAAAAACAGAGGTGGGGGTCTTTGGGAGGTGATTATGCCATGAGAGCTCTGGTCTCATGAATGGGATTAGTGCTCTTGTAAGAGGCCCCAGAGAGACCCTCATGCATTATACCATGTGAACGCACAGCCGGAAGGTGCCATGTCTGAACCAGAAAGTGGGCCCTCGCCAGACACCAAGTCTGCCGGAGCCTTGATCTTGAACTTCTCGGCCTCCAGAACTGTGAGCAACAGATTTCTGTGGTCTGTAAACAAGCCAGTCTATGGTATTTGCTTATAGCAGCCTGAACTGGCTAAGACAATAGCTAGGGAGAGTAAAGCTTAGAGAGGCTAAATGACTTATCTGGTGTCGCATGGTAAACAATGGGAGAATTTGGATTAGACTCTGAGCCATTGTTTCCAATGCTGGGGCTCTTATTTATGGTGCCAGGAAATCCAGATCCTCTGCTTTTTCTGACCCAGCCAGGATTCTAACTCCAGAGGATCACTAGAAGAAGTAGGCTGATCCTGCAGTTAAAACCTTTGAGCCAACATTTGCCTCTTTTTTCTCTCGATTTTCTTTCTGCTTTTTCTTTTGCTTTCTTTTGAATTTTTAACTATAAAGTCATTTAAAGCTAATTTTATTCTTTACATCCTTCCAATTATTGGCTCTACTTGTCTTATTCAGTCTTGTTTTTTGGTTATTCTTAACTTTTTCCAGTTTCTCTATTTATGTTGTAGGATTATCTTTCCATGTACCCCAGGCATGGCAGCTTGGAACTTGGTTATCATCCCAGAGGAAAGAAATAGATATAACTAGAGCCATGTGCCTTAGATGTTCAGATAGTCAATTAACACATTTATTGGGTGTGTTTCATGTGCCAGGCTCTGCCCTAGACACAAGATCTAGCAGTAAGCTTGTCAGTCAAGGAACCTCTTTATACCCCATTGAGGAAATGGAGTGTAAACACATAATTTTTTTAAAGGGACCAATTTAAATAGATAATCATGGTTGTTTTGATGGAAATAGAACATGATGGTGGGGTGAAGGTGTCTGATATGTGGATTAGGTGGTCGGGGACAGCGTCTTGAGGCAGTGACATTAAACAAAGTTGGCTCAGGCAACTTAGCCATTGGCATCCAATTATATTCATCATCCAAATAATTAATACATACATAAAGGCAGTTACTGTTTGTGTGAACAAATGGAAAAGAAGTAGAACAAAGCCCAAGCTGCTGGTGGTTAGAGGTTGGTAGCTATGAGCAGAAAAGATTCTGAAGACTGATGGATAGATAAGAACAGACCATTCTCCCAGAGGAGTGTGAATCCTTGGAAGTGCAAGTTTTGTGTATATAGTCCTTCCTCCTAGTAATCAGTAGAACTCAGGGCTGAGCATTCCAGAGACCCTGCCATTCTATCAAAACTTTTAAAATGATTATCTTAATGAGCATTTACATTTAAAATAACCTAATTATGCCAACAGTATGCTGGCTTCTGATTGCAAGTTATAGATGGATTGCTTCAGTCCTTTCTTTTACATGATGTTTTCCTTTCAAGTAATTTTTGCTTATATAAGTTGCTGTTTCATATCCAACTAAACTATGTTCATTCATTAAGCTAGTAATCACCAAAATCTATGCCTTAAATTTCCCAATTATATTCCGGTAGAACCAGATTGTTCCTTGATGATAAAACAGGTTTGAATTCCATGAAGCTCGTGACTGTAAATCTGGATGATAAAAAAATCAGCAGTCATATGATACTTGCAAATGGCTATATGTTTGTTATTATGTAGCCAAAATACCCAAACAATTGACTGGAGCTTGGGGGGTTTTATTTTGTCTTTGATTTTCCTCCAGATGATTCAGGGTAGATGTAACCATGGAAATCTTTGAATCTTAAGTGTTCAATTTTTATGGCAGTTGACAGACTTTTACAACCAACATGAGACATTGGTTTTCTCAGAAAGAATAGCTACTGCAAGATCCTGGTTTTTTAGTTTTCCTAGTGATTCCTCGAACTTAATCTTGAATGTAACCTTTGCTCTTTAAAATAATTATAGCACAAAATGGAAATATTGAGGGAAACATAAAACAAACAGATGGAGGTTTTAATAGCTTTATCTTTCAGTTCATGTTTTCCTTCCTTGTAAGGCCAAGCAAAGCAAAAGGGGGCTGGATGGAAAATCAAACTCTGAGAGACGAACACATCATCGGAGTGCATTTCTAGTGAGCTCATGAAACTTCGGAAAAGAACTGCTAACTCTCCTCTCCTCTCCCCAGATTGGATTTATTCCAAAGGAATCATGCCAGTCACCATTGCCCAGGTTGGAAGCATATGGGAGAAGTATCTTTTTGAAAACACCAAATGCTTCTCAGCTTGTAACATGGTGCCCCATGGTATGGCAGACAGAGACTTGGTAGATACAGACTCAGAGGATGTGGCTCTCATTCCAATTCTGCTTAGAAATTAGAAGTATAATTCTTGGAGTCTGTGTTATCTGAAAACATGCTATGGCCAGACAAGATGATCTCTAAAGATCTTTCAGCAAAGATCTATGATGGTGTAATGCTAACAAGGAATCCAACAGCTCAATGATACTGTTATAAGGAAGGAGACATTAAGTAATATAATGAAAGAATTTTGTATTAAAGAAAATCTACTGACTTTTCTGGAATTCTACTATATATTAAATTTCATGAATGTACAGAAAATTATTAAAGATTAGTACCAGTAGTAATAATAAATCTAGGAGCAAAAGGCAATGATTATCTTATATCAAAATATGTTGATAAGCATTGATAGAAGTAGTAACATCTCCTGCTACTCCATTGTAATTAAATTTATTGGAATAAAATTAAATTTATTTATTGAAAATGAAAGTTATTCCCAGGCATGGTGGCACACACCTGTAATCCCAGTACTTGGGAAGCTGAGTTAGGAGGATCACAGGTTCAAAGCCAGACTCAGCAACTTAGCGAGGCCCTGTTTCAAATAAAAAATTTTAGGCCGGGCGTGGTGGCACATGCTTGTAATCTCAGTATTTGGGAGGCTGAGATAGGAGGATCACAGGTTTGCAGCCAGCCTCAGCTACGTAGTGAGGCTCTCAGCAACCTAGTGAGACCCTGTTTCAAAATAAAGAATAAAAAATAGGGCTGGGGGTGTAGCTCAGTGGTAAAATGCTCCTGGGTTCAATCCCCAGTACCACAAAAAAAGGGTAAAAAAAATAAAAAATTTTAAAAAGGCTGAGGGTGTAGCTCAGAGGTAGAATGCCCCTGGGTTCAATCACCAGTACCAATAAATAAGTAATTGTAAGAATTAAATTTATTTATTGGAACAATTAAATTTATTGGAACAAAAACAAAACTATAAAACATAGTGCACCTGATGTGTTTAAATAACAATATAATTCAAGAGCTTTTCTTGTTCAACCAGATGTTTAGCTCTAACATTAGAAGCTTCTTTGATTATTAAAACATTTGGATTTTGTGGCTTTAACTAATCAGAATGGTTCAGACTTCCTTGTCCTTAATTGTCCCGACTGTAAAATAAAAGGTTTAGACATTATAACTACAAGATCCCCCCTACCTCTAAGGTTCTGAGGGTTTATATTTTTGTATGGTTTGAAAATCTGGAATCTAGTTAATTCAGTTCAACCAATCTAAGGAATATATGTTATCGACTATGCAGTCACCAAGAGAGGAATAACTTTCCAGCAAGCAAAATGGCTTCTTAAATGTTAAACTACTTGAGGCATACCAAAAAGGACATTTTCATGTCCTCTGCCTTCCCTTCCCCCAGAAAACCTCTCTTGCTGAGTGGCTTATAGAATTCAAGATTCATCTGTTTAACTTGGCTTCTGGAAAAATAGAAATGCCTCTGGAAAGGTCACACATTAAACATGATCAGTCATTTTTACCTTTGTTTAAATACATTTATTTTTTCAATTTGACCCTGTCTTATTCCATGAAGGATTTGAAGCCGCTTACTGTGAATGCGTTGAGCAAATGCATTTCTGAGATGAGCTCTGATGAAAGCCCATGGGAGCCCAGGGAGCTCGAGAGGAGGAGAGTGCCACCAACAAAAAAAGCTCTATGTAAAGTGCAAAGGGCTGTAAAAAATATTAGAGCCCATTACTAAAAAACAGGGAGAAGCCGGGTGCTTAAAGATAAATCTTGCCCATTTCCCAGCGATTCAGAGTCCACTATGTCAACAGGTCAGAATATTCCTCATTCTTCTTTTGGGGCTTAATGTTCCTTGTCTAATTCTCTGGGCACATTATTAATAAGAAATCCATTCATAATTTCCTTTTACCTTGCTCATGTTGCTTTCTGATTTCCTGAATTGCACGAAATTCTGTTAGCCCTAGTGCCGTCTGGGACCACAATTTACACAGTCTCATGATTTTCTCTATTTCCTGGAAATGCAAAGATCCTTTCTCTGTCTTTGCATAAATAGGTATCTATTAAACTCAGGAAGGGGAAAATGACTTCAATTTTCAATGGCTTTGTGAACATTGCCATAGCCGATTGTAGCAAATAGATAGTTCTGGCATAAAAAGCAAAGAAAAGAGCTCCATGAGAGGTTGACCATAGTAGCCTCAGGCATTTTACGGTCAACAGTTTGGGGCACATAGACTTGGGCTAGGGAAGTAGATTTACAGACTAGATCACATCCTCCTGTTTCAATTAAATCAATCCTTGTAAATGAAACCACAGTAATAAAAAGATACTTTCAAAGAAACCATAATCCCGCTGTATAACATAGACAATGTAAGGACACACACATGAAATAGTAGGAGCCGGGCGTGGTGGCGCACGCTTGTAATCCCAGTACTTTGAGAGGCGGAGACCAGAGGATCAGGATGGGTTCGTGGCTAGCCTCAGCTCTCTCACTCTCTCGCTCTCTCTCTCCCTGTCTCTCTCTCTCTCTCTCTCTCTCTCTCTCTCTCTCTCTCTCTTCTTAGAGAGGCCCTCCGCAACTTCGTGAGACCCGGTTTCAAAATAAAGCATAAAAAATAGGGCCGGGGGCGTAGCGAGGAGGTAGAACGCCCCTGCGTTCAACCCCCGGTACCACACACACACACAAAAAGAAATAGTAAATCTATGTTTTGTGACTACTTAGTACAAGCTTTTTGTCAGCCAGATGACAAAAAAAATACTAAAAGTCAAGCCAAGCGTGGTAGCACACACCTGTAATGCCAGTACTTGGGGGGCTGAGACAGGAGGATTGCAGGTTTGAGACCAGCTTCAGCAACTTAGTTTAGAGACTCTCAGCAACCTAACGAGACCCTGTTTCAAAATCAAAAATGAAAAGGGCTGGTGGTGTGGCTCAGAGGCAGAATGTCCCTGGGTTCAATCCCTAGTACCACAAAACAAACAAAAAACTAGAAGTCACTATCTGAAATATAAGCTTATATCTACTCTCATAAATGATGACCACAAATGTATTTTGTGGTTGAGATATTAGTTATTGATAGTCTAGAAGCCTCACAATTTACAAGACTAAAAAAATCAATCAGGCAAGGCGGATTCTGGGAAGATGGTAGAATTGGAAGTACTTTTAAAAGAAAGTTTAGGACTTCAAAACATTGGATTTGGCAATGATTTTTTTGGATATGACAGAAGGGACACATATGATAATTTTTAAAAAGATAGATTGGACTTTATGAAAATTGTAAGAATTTGTGCATCATAAGACTCTATTGGGTGAAAAGGCAACTCACAAAATGGGAGAGAATACAGCCATCCCTCCTTATCCATGGATTCAATCCACATCTGTGGATTCAATCAACCAAGGAATTTTTTTAAATTGCACCTCTACTAAACATGTATAGACTTTTTTCTTTCATTATTTCTTAAGCAGTACAGTATAACAACTATTTACATGGCATTTATATTGTATTAGATTTTATAAATGATCTAGTGATATACAGGATGATGAGTATAGGTCGTATGCAAATACTATGCCATTTTACATAACAGACTTGACTATCTGTGGATTTTGGTATCTTCAGGGGTTCCTGAAAACAAGTTCCTGTGGATATTGAGGGACAACCATATTTGCAAAACATATATCTGGTGGGGGGAGGGAACACTGTGGGATCTGGAGGGAAACACACCGGGTGCTGGTGCACATATGTTTCTATCACACTAAACTTCAATATGGTGTATAATAACAATGCACCAATAAAGTATATTAAAATGATACCACTACTGAACATGTATAGACTTTTTTCTTTCATAATTTCCTAAACAGAACACTTTAACAACTATTTGCATAACATTTACATTGTGTTCGGTTTTATAAGTAATCTAGTGATAACGGATTATATAGGTTATATACAAATAGATACCATTTTATATAAGACACTTGAGCATCTGTGGCTTTTGCCATCTGCAGGGGTTCCTGTAACCAATCCCCCTTGGATATTGAGGGACAGCTGTATTTGCAAAACATATATCTGGTAAGGGGTTAATATTCACAGTGTATAGAGAACTCCTAAAACTCAACAACAACAAAAATTTTTTAAAATCCCAATTCAAACAATGAGCAAAGGACTTGAGTAGATATCTCTCCAAAGAAGATGTACAAATGTCCAGCAAGCACGTGAAAAGATGCTCAGCACCACTGATCATTAAGGAAATGCAGATCAAAACTACAGAGACGCCGGGCGTGGTGGCACACGCTTGTAATCCCAGTACTTTGGGAGGCGGAGACCGGAGGATCCGGGTTCGCGGCCAGCCTCAGCTTGTGCTCTCTCTCTCTCTCTCTCTCTCTCCCTGTCTCTCTCTCTCTCTCTCTCTCTCTCTCTCTCTCTCTT
>PVJS01028445.1:0-25498 GCA_004027185.1 Glis glis | reverse complement strand
TCTCCCTGTCTCTCTCTCTCTCTCTCTCTCTCTACTTAGTGAGGCCCTCCGCAACTTCAACTTCGTGAGACCCAGTTTCAAAATAAAGTATAAAAAATAGGGCCAGGGGTGTAGCGTGGAGGTAGAACGCCCCTGGGTTCAATCCCCGGTATCGCAAAAAAAAAAAAAAGAAATTTTCCTTAAAATTCTCTGAGAGCCATGTTTGATATTATACATTTTATGACATTAGATGATTTTTAAAAACAAAACCAATGCATATGGCATTTTGTGGGTTGGAAAGAGATTGGCTGGCAAATGTTAGGAAACTGAAAATATCAGTAGCTTTAACTAGTTGTACGTTTCTTCTCTCTATATTCGTCATATAACTACAAGTCCAGGGGTGTGCCATCTCAGCCTATAAGGACAGTTTCATCAAGGGCTTTGTTTCATAGGCTCATTTAAGTTTGCTCTTCACCATCCTCAGCACAGGGCTTCCACTTTAGTTAGCAGGAAAGAGAACATTTTTAATCCTAACAATAGCAATAATAACAGGCTTTGTGAAAATTAAATGACATAATCTATGCAGGAGGAAGCAACTGGGAAAAGACAACTGAAAATTAAGATCGGTTTCAGAAAAAAATAATATGGCTAAAATAAGTCAGATAACATTACATATGATGGTTCACAAAATATTTCATAATTCCAAAAGTTCATTATTAAGAACAGTATCGTGTTCATTTTAAGTTAAAATGTTTTTTCTGAATTTTGACTATCCTTAATTTTTATACTTTTATTGATGTTATCAATTTAAACAACCATAGAAAAGCCTTTGGTATGAATGATCAAATAAAGTATAGATCCTCAATTACTGCCAGAATGCTGTGCTTAAATTTTGATGTCCTTTTTACTAACTGTGTAACCTTTTGAATGTTAATTTTTTCTTGCCCCAAATCCATCATCTATAAAATGGAGCTAGGAATAATAACTCCTCATACAATTATTGTTGAGTAATAAATAAGTCATTAATGTAAATGGCTTGATACATTGTAATTGCTGAATAACGTAGCTATATTATTGTTACTATTGAAATGTGAAGTATTTCTATCCCCCTATAATATCTTCAGTAAGATAATTAGTTTTATAAGTGGAAATAGCAGTAACAGAAGCCTGGCCAACAGTGCTGGAATTGACCCAAATTCATCCTAAATATTTAAAATAGCACTTGATTCCTTTTCAGTATATCAAGGCAAGTTAATGTTATACAAAAATATAGTCTTAGAGCAAGAGGAAGTATAACCTAGTGTGCAAATATCTAGAATTGAACTGTTTTATCTCTTCTGTTTCTTCTAGATCAAGCATGGGATTTGCCCTGCATCTTATATATGTGTGTTAGTTGGTTAATGCTTTGAACCTGTTTCTTTCTCTGTGATGTGGGGCTGATGACAGCATTTTCATTGCTTTGTATTTTCAAGCCTCTGCCCATATCACTTGGACTGTGTGAACCTCCCCTTGTCCATTCCTGGGCTGGGGTGATGTTGGTCCACAGTCCTCTACTGTTCCAGTTTCCCACACCATTTGCTCTCTTACGCATCTTCTCCCATAGATTGTGTGTCCATAGTGAGCATGACTCTGTCCTGTTCACATTTGCATCATACCTACCAATTAAATCTTTACCCCTGAGAAATCAGTCACAATAGCCATCTAACGTGCACTCACTTCATTGCTTACTTTATTCAGATGATGGAGGTTGCTACTCTCTAATTCAAAGAACCACGTTTTATAGAGTCATGGAAACTTGCCTGCTGCCTGGCTGCATGTGACCAGATCCTCTAAAGAATGAGGAAGGCAGACAGACAGGATTCTCTAGGTGTGGTTATCATACTACTTATCAATCATACTATTTACCATTTTCACCTCTGTGTATGTTTTGTGAATTGGAAAACGACAGAATATGACATGTCGGAACTAGGGATCCCATGAGTACATTAGTTTTCAAGGGTTATGGGCTTTCGGCACATTGTCAGAGATCGCTGCCCATCCCTTTCATGTTCACTCCATCTAGCCTAATAGCATATTTGCCTTTTAGAAATGTAATTATGTAGAGACTAATTAGTGGGCTATTGCAATTATTCAGGTGACAGAAAAGATACAAAGGGCTCTGACAGAACCATAAAGCTGAACCTTAAAGGACAATGTGAAGAGCCTTAGAAAATAAGAATTCATGGGCTTTAGAGACTTTGCATGAGGTGTAATTGTGAAAATAAGTGAAGAATCAAGACTGTTAATCAGGTCTCTGATTTAAGCAACCAAAGTGAATGATGGTGTTAATTACTAAGGATTTTTTTTCTATTTTGTGTATTTCATTTATCTGTATACTTTTTTTGTTTTTGAGAGATACTATCTTCGACTTTTGAATGTGTTGACTTTAAAATTCCATTGAGCCCTAGATAGAGGTGGCTCAGTCAACTGTTGAAAACAGATTTGGATTTCAGGAGAGAGACCATTAGTTCAGGACTGAGGGCAGTCAGCACATAGATGAGCTGCATTTATGCATGATGTCAGGCAGAGACTGTGTTTGCCAGGGAAGAGACCAAAAAAAGTCCTGTGAAACACCAACTTCCTTTCAAGGAGGGTATAAAGTGGCACTTTCCTCTTTATTCTGCTCAGGATGGGAGCAAGAATGGAGGAAAACTAGGAGAAACTGGTCTCCTAAAAGCAAGGAAATAGAGTTCAGGAAGGAAGATGAATTCACTAGTCTCCAGTGCTGTGGCTGAGTGGAGAGTTGGGAGAAGGGGTGTTCATAAAATAAGCAGAAACTTGATATGAGATTTCAGGAGGAATTCTTGGAATAGAACCTATACTGGATTTAGGGGTAAATGGGATTTGAGGCATTGGACATATGCCCCATAGACCACTCTGAAAGGAAATCTGACTTTGAAGGAAAAATCGTAATAAGCAATAAGAGGCAGCTGCAGGAATGAATAAACATTGTGGGGGTATTTTCTTCTCCTTTATGCTAAGAGGCACATGAACATTTTTGTATCTTTAGGAGACAGGAAGTTGTAATGGTCAATATGTTGAAGACATTGGACAGATAGGAGCTTATTGGAGGATTTTATTCCTAAGGAAGTTATAGAAAATAGAATTAAATATCTGGACTATATTTCTCTGCTGGTCCCATTAGCTTTGTATCAAAGGAGAAGCGCTGTTTTATCTGAATTTGAAAGGCAGTTATAAAGACAATTAGATATGAGCTTAGTTAACTGGAAAGCATTATGTCAATAAGATTATTGCTATAAAGAGTATTATTCCTTTTTGAAAAATGTGTTCCTTATCTTTATCAGTTTTACCCACTTTTTAAAACAACTTTCTGTTTTTACAAACAGTGGAGTACTGTAGAAAGCTTTGCCTTTTTTCCCCAGCAACAAAAAAGTGCACTTAGCACAGCATATCCATTTCAGGATCAAATTAATTGTTGCTCAGAATTTTTTCTGTTACCTGAAAGTGATCTTAATGCGTTTTGAGAATTCTAAGATATATTGAAATGACTTTTTTGCAAATATAAAGAATAATGAAGTTAATATATGCTGATGACACAAGTGAGCATTCTTTAATTTCAAAATGATTTTCTTCAATTATTTTCTCAAGATGCCCATTAAGTAATAAGCGGAAGAGTTTCAAATACTCATATTAGTCAGTTTTCAATCGCTATAACAGAATATCTGAGGCTGAGTAATATACAAAGATAAAAGGTTTGTTAACTCACAATTCTGGAGATTCAGAGTCCAAACAGCATGGCACCAGCTCTGGCGAGTGTCCCTTTAGCAGCCTTGCATCATGGTGGATGGCATCGTAATTGTGAGAATGCATGAGAGGGAAAGATCACATGGTCACGGAGAGATCACTCAAACGAAGCCCGAGAATGGGGAGAGGCTGGTCTCACTCTTTGACAATTCACTCTTGCAAGATCTCCTTCCTAATTCCTCCCAAGGGCTGTGCCCTCATGACCCCCCACTGGCCCCACCTTGTCACAGTCTCATCACTGTCCAGCAGTGCCACACTGAGGACCAAGAGCACACTCAAATCAGACCCAACCATTGCAGTACTCCACACAGTGATATTTTTATAAGTAACTTCTCTTTTCTCAGACCTCGGTGGCCACCAACTTAAAGATACAATTTATAGTACTAGTAGAAATACTAGCCCAATAGAGGTGCCGAATGTTTATAAGAAACTTACTAATTACAAAAAAATGGGGATAGGCTAAAAGCCCTCTGCAAGAACATTTTGAAATTAGTTCAGTTCCCTGACATAAATTTCATAAAAATGATTATGATTGATTTCATTTAAGTCATGAGACATGGTGTGTAGGGGCTGTGATGATACATGTGCCTACTTCTTAAGGAGCCTCCTAGGGAGGCCTGTAGAGTCTAAGAGTCTGTAGAGAAAGATGTGTCTCGGAACAGTGAGCTGAAATGTGCACAGTGTTCTGAAATTTAAGCTTATTTGACTAAATCCAAATAGCTAGGAAACAGTAATGCGGGTGGCCTTCTGTTCTTTTTTTTGTTCCTTCACAGCATCCAATTAAATTTAGACTCTCTTTGGGCTGTTGACCTGGACTGCCTTATGCCTTTCCGGGAGTCAAAGACAAATATTTCCCAAGCAACAGCTAGTGAGGGAGGCGTCTCATGTTTCCATATATATATCACTGCCTTAGACAGGTTTGGTTTGTGAAGTGATGAGGAAAAGTGCATGCTCTTAGAAGTCCAGGTGGTTGGTAATTCTAGTGGGAGGGAAAAGTCGGCTAGAGGGGAAAGTTCAGTGGTCTTAGAAGACTTTTTGAAAATACTTCTTAATACTTCCTAATGGAACATAAATGCAACCGATACCTATCCAGTATTTTCTCTCATGAGGAATCATTTCCTTCTATTTAAAATTTATTTTTATAATATCAGGTCAGCATTTTATTGCACTGCTAACCGTTTTTATTTTGGGAATATAAAATACAAATTTGTGGTTTTTATATATAGTAACCCAGTCCTGTCTCCAAATTTCTGTTTTCCTCATGCAGAGGGTTACTTCTACAGGAGAACAGCAGGTTTGCAGAAGCCCTGCATTATTATAAGTTGGCCATCGGGAGCAGGCCTACTCTGGCTTGTAAGTAATATTCAAGTTGTTAGTTTTTTAAAACACTTCTTTCCCTTTGTGAAAATTATCTTTGTGGCTTATAGCTTCACAGAGAATACACTTGGTGCTCCTGTTTCTGAATACTTGCTGGTCAAATGATTTCTCTTTATTTCTCTCAATTTATTTATTTTAGTATCAATTTCCATCTTTAAAAATACTATGATAGCTATAACTTTTATGCAGCTAGATTTTAAACTTAAAAATATTTGGAGTTCTTTGAAGGCAAAGATTATTTCATATATTTTTTAGTGATACTTGTGGTTCCCACTTTCATTATTGATCCTATAATTATTTCATTGATAAATATATTTTTAATCAGAAATAATGCATAGAAACTAAACTGAAGCAAAGATAATTGTATTTTATCTACAGTGTATATTTCATCTTCTCATGTATCTGTCTCTGCTTTTTCCCCTCAGCTGCATATTTAAACACCGGGATTATTCTAATGAACCAAGGAAAGACAGAAGAAGCCAGGCGTACATTCCTAAAGTGTTCTGAGATCCCAGATGAAAATCTAAAGGACCCTCATGCACACAAGAGCTCTGTTACCAGCTGTTTGTACAACCTGGGGAAACTTTACCATGAACAGGGACACTATGAGGTCTGGCCACACACTCTTTCTCCTCTTCCTTTCCCCCACTCTGTTCCAGTCTCAGTGTTTTCTAACCCACCACCTGCTCACAGGGCCACTGCTGTCCTTGAGAAACTAGTAGGTGCTCACATTAAAAAGATTTTTATGATCAGATTTGTTTGGAAAAGAAACCTGCAAATACAAATTTAACATATTCATTTCCTGTGAGTTTCTCAGAACAATTAGAGTATATCAAGACATATTGCAGCTATTCAAGAAAGAGAAATCACATGCATTGCTTCTCAAACATATTTTCTTACCATTGATTTTGATGCAAGTCAGTTTCAAGAACTGTTTCCCTGCACCCAGTATTTGGTGTATGTGTGTGTGTGTGTGTGTGTGTGTGTGTGTGTGTTTTACTGGGATTGAACCCAGGGGCATTCTACCTCCAAGCTACACCCCCAGTCTTTTATTATTTTTTATTTTGAAACAGGGTCTTACTAGGTTCTTGAGAGTCTCGCTAAGTTGCTGAGGCTGGCCTAAAACCTGTGATCCTCCCATCTCAGCCTCCCAAGGACTAAGATTGTAGACATGTGCCACCATGCCCAACTTCGATATTTTAAAAAAATATATTGTTTGTGCCGGGTGTGGTCGTGCACGCTTGTAATCCCAGTACTTTGGGAGGCGGAGACTGGAGGATTCGGGTTTGCAGCCAGCCTCAGCTCTCTCTCTCTCTCTCCCTCCCTGTCTCTTTCTCTCTCTACCTAGTGAGGCCCTCCGCAACTTCGTGAGACCCGGTTTCAAAATAAAGTATAAAAAAAATAGGGCGGGGGGAATAGCGCAGAGGTAGAACGCCCCTGGGTTCAATCCCTGGTACCACAAAAAAAAAAAAAAAAAAAAAATATATATATATATATATATATATATATTGTTTGTACTTGTACTCCAAGCATTAAGTTATTTGATATAAATCATACCCATTTCTCTAAGTTCTTTTTAAAACTATAATGAAATAATAATTAATTATATTATTTTTAAATTGGAGTTGCGGGTGAGATGTCATGGAATGTTGTTCAGTAAGTTAGGAGGTGACTCAGCCTTGTCCTTTCTTATAGGAGGCATGTGATCCCCACTGTCCCTCTCTCTCTCTCCCGCTGGCTTCTATCTTGACCCTAGTCCTCACCTTCTTGCACAGTGTATTAAGGTTGAAGGTACAACTTTTAAAATACTTAAATTTAATAATTTCAGTAGCTGGAAGATTTATTTGTTTGCTGATATTTAGATCCCATTGGGTTGTTTGAATAAAAGCAACTATGAATAAAAGCAACTATGAAATTTATAACTGGAAAAATTATATTAAAAGAGCATTAATAGCCGGGCATGGTGGCACACACTTGTAATCTCAGTACTTGGGAGGGTGAGACAGGAGGATCGCAGGTTTGAAACTGGTCTCAGCAACTTAGTGAGACCCCATTTCCAAATAAATAAAATAGGGCTGAGGGTATAGCTCAGAGATAGAATGCCCATGAATTCCATCCTCAGTACCGCCCCCCCCCAAAACTATTAACGTTCTACTCCTTGTTAAGCTAAATTTTTATATGGCATTCTTCAGTAGGCTGAGCACTTTCATTTGTGAAATTTGAGGTAGTAGGCTACTGAAGGATGGTTCAATTATTTTCCTCCAGTGAACCATTTAGAAATAGCAATGGGTAGTTTTCACTTTGGAAGAATGTTATTATCGTGTTTATAGTGAATATCCCTGTGCCTTAATGATGATTTATCTCTTTTTTTGTTTCTTAAATTAGGAAGCCCTGAGTGTATATAAGGAAGCAATTCAGAAAATGCCAAGACAATTTGCTCCACAGAGCTTGTACAATATGATGGGTAAGTAAAACACTGGCATTTTAATTGACATTTCAGAGACCTGTGGAGAAATTAGAACTTGTGCTTTGATAAATGGAATTCTGATGCATCCCGTTATTAGTCCTCACAAGAAGCCTTGTTCACAATGATGCCACATCAAATCCTGACAGTACACTTGTTCTGCCATCAGCAAATAAGCGCATTAACCCAGTGAGTCTTAGCTTTCAATTCTTTAAACATAATAAATATTCAAATATTACTTAGACGTCACCATAAATGGTATATGTGTTGCTCAATTTAAATTTTTAGATGTGTTCCACACTGGGATGATGTAACAAAATGGGTTAGTTTCATGATTCCCAACACATTGGCCAGTTCCCAGAATTGCTGCAAGAGGCTCTTAAAACCATCTGAGAACCAAGCACTAGCTAGACACTGGAGAATGCAAAAATAATGCCTTATAGATAGGTGTAAATTTTCAATTATGTTTCAATTATCTTCATTTCAGTGAATTATCAAATTCATGGTAATTTTTGATTGGGTTCTTTTTTTTGCCCCCCTGGGAATTGAACTCAGGGATGGTCTACATTGTGGTACACCCCCAGCCCTATTTTATTTTTTATTTGGGAACAGGGTCTCACTAAGTTGTGGAGGGCCTCACTAAGTTACTGCACACTGGCTTTGATCCTGAGATCTGCCTGTCTCAGCCTTCCAAGTACTGGGATTACAGGCATGTGCTGATCATGTTATTTTTATAATCAGAAGATTCTCAAAAGTAAACCTGCAATGATGTAGATTCATGAACTATGATGCACACAAAAGGTGAGAATGACTGAGACATTTTGTATTGTTTTCATGGATCAGACCTTGGATCTCAGGAGTTTTTTTCAGAGTAATATTTTAGAATAAACAAGTCTGTGAAGAAGGCAAATGTGCTACTACAATTATTCCTTTTTCTAAGCTGAATAGGCTTCATTTTCTTATCGTGAATCTAGGACATGGATTTTTCTAAGCATAATGGTTTAAGAACTAGAAATCTAACAAAATACCTTTTTATTTGCCATTGATCCCTGATGTCCTTGTAGGAAATTGTTACCACAGCCATTTGATGGTGGACACAACTGGAAACTACCTATATAGCATGTGGCTCTTGGAAAAATAGTCCCTAAAGTTTAAGGTGCCCTGCTGATGAGTTAGCACAATTGTTCCCAGATAACAGAGGGAAGGGGTTACTTCTGTCTTTAAACCAAATATTTATTTTTTTCTAGAGTACAAATTGCAAACTTTGAGATTTCCCCCTTTTCATTTATCCTAATTAAGCCATTTAATATTTCTGGACCTTCCTTATGCATATAAAACAAGTGAATGTACACTATGTAACATCCAGGATTATATTACACTTCTAAATCCTGTGATTTGAGAAATTTTGGTAGTATCTGTATGTCTTATGCATACACAAAAAGTCAGAAGCCCTCCCAAACTAGAAAACACACATCTGCAAAAATACTCATTCTTTTTTCCCTTAAGAACAGAAAATTTAGAAATAGTTCAGAGATGGAATGGTGCACAATATTTTTTTCATAATATTGGGAGAAATTATCACTTGGAAGAGGTCAATAAATCCATTCCATGTCTCTGGGAGTCCCACCGCAATTTCCCTATTCTGCAATAAAGTGATTTAATGTTCATATTAAAGAGGGCATTGGAAAATTTTAGTTGTTTTCTAATCCTCTGATATAATTACTAGAAGGTAAAGTCGGACTTCTTTAAATGTACTTTTACCTTGAGCTTTTATGACCTCAAACATTGCCTTTTACTATCCAGCATTTTGCCATCCATCTGTCCACAGGAGTGAAATGTGTAAGTGCCTAAAGCCCAGAGTGTGTACATTCATCAGTTGAATGAACCTATTTTAATCCTGGATATTCTTACATCAAAATAAATTCTAAAGGGACTGATTTCTCTAGCTTTGTCTAAGGAGGCACAGTGGTTCTACTTGATGATCTTATTCTTAACTCTAGTTCTTGGAAAGGCCTTATTCCCAATTTTCCTCGATGATCAAATAAGACATCCTTCTTTAAATTAGGATAGGACTCTGGGATCCTTGGCAACAGACTGCATATGGTGTCTTTATTAATGGGAAGTGGCAGTGTTCACTATAGTTAGTGATTTCAGAACATTCATTCAATTTTTCTATGTAAATAAATTGAATTGACAGTTCAGCTGGTACCTTGGGATCTGTCTCTCATATGGCTACACAAATGCAGAGCGCATACAGGCAGCAAAAGATAAGTGTGTCCCAGGGGCTATTGCTGATTTCTTTGTCTTGTTTCCCATTATAGAAGGTGGTGGTTGCTTTACCCAGACTCTGAAAATCACCCTAACAATTGTCTAGAGGAGGATCCTCATAGAATTTAAAATTCCAGTTTTCATCTATAATTATGGTGGTGGCTGCCTTCTGTTTAATTTTATGTGAAGATCTGTCAGCTGATCAGGTTTTATAGTTTCGGTTATTCAGGAAACTATAATTTTCTCAGAGCGTGAGTTCACCTCCTAATCAAATGGGTTAAATCCCCAGAGTGTTTACTTTAACTCCTAATACATTTTGATTAGCCTCCATTTGACAAGAAAAAAAATGGCCTAGGAGATAAGCTGCCCTATCAGTTCATCAGTTTCATTAGTCTGTCAGCATGTGCTGATTATCCTATCAAGTTTATCAACAGCCTTGAATGTATTTTCTAATTCACACATTTACATATTATTAGTGCCCTTTGGGGATCAGTGATGGATTGTAATGTCTGGCTAGATTTAGCCTGCAAGTACTCATTTTTTCTCATGTCTAATTCATTTACCCCTCAGGAACACTACCCCTTAGTGTTTTCTCCCATTCTTTTTTCCTTCCTTCCTTCCTTCCTTCCTTCCTTCCTTCCTTCCTTCCTTCCTTCCCTCTCTCCCTCCCTCCCTCCCTCCCTCCTTCATTCCTTCCTTCCTTCCTTCCTTCCTTCCTTCCTTCTTCCCCCTCCCCTTCTTCCTTTCTTTCTTGGAGATTAGGAGATATAAGAAATATGCATTAAAAATACAATTGTATTTGAATTTTATTATTAGTTTAATAATTAAATTCACTATATATATTGCATTTTCTCTCCCTTTGAACATTTAATGAAAAATGTCTTATGTGACTGTATGCTGTATGCTAGTTCACTTAACAGCAAATGAGCATATTTTTCCCATTTCTCATTAATAGAAAGTTTGATTAATTAATTTATTTCCCAACTTAAATTTTCTGTATTTTATTGTAAGGCCATTAGCTTAATTTTATTGAGGCAGTTCATAAATATACATAAAAATTATTTAAAAACATGCTCTTATTATTTTCTTTGATTCCATAGGACCAAGATGTTTGAGCAACCCTAATTAAGGAGTATCTTCCCTTCCAGAATGAGGTGAACTGCATACATGCAGAAATAGCATAAAACAGACTCTCTCTCTATATATATATATATATTTTTTTTTTTTTGCGGTACTGGGGGTTGAACCCAGGGGCATTCTACTTCAGAGCTACACCCCCAGCCCTATTTTTGTTCTTTATTTTGAGATAAACAGGGTCTCACTAAGTTGCGGAATGCCTTACTAAGTAGCTGAGGCTGGCCGCCAACTCGGATCCTCCTGTCTCAGCCTCCCAAGTACTGGGATTACAAGTGTGTGTCACCACACCCAGCTACTAAATATTATTTTATAAACAAAAAATTAAACTTTCACCTAGGTTCTTGTAAATAGCAAAGTGTGAGAGTACATGAACTACTAAGAAACCAAGTCACAAATTAAGTGTTAAAATTGCTCCCAGCCAGTTGTGTCACTTTAATTCTGTGGGCCGTAGTTTCCTCCAGAGATGACAGGTTAGATTCAGGGGGCTTCCGTGTAGTATGGCCTCTGAAGTCAGATCACCTGTGTTCACATTGTCTCTGACACTTTCTAGCTGATTGTCCCTGGGGACAATACTTAATTGAGGCCTCTGTTTCCTCGTCCATAAGATAGCTGTAATGAAGTTTTGGTTTGAAAGTTGATGCAAATAATGAAGGACAAGCGTACTGGTCCACATGCCTGACCTGGGTAAATGTTTTATAAAGTGACCTTGCCTTGTAGCCTTCATCACTTCTGTGGGGCTTGGAGTTCCAAAAATGGATGATTGTATTCTCTGTCAGTGCCTTTTATGTTTAGCAGTATAAATATGATTCCTCCATAAATAAGATTTCTGTCATACTGATGGCCATGCAGTCACCAAAGTTCAATAGAGATTCCTTTTAGTTCTGTCTTCTCTGGAATTATTGTATATTCTCTCCATGCCCATTCCTGTTTCCTTTCAGCATTTGCAGTCAAAATTCTTCTTTTATCATTAGCTATATTAACCAAAGTTGAAACAGCATACTCACATAATGCCACTTAATTCCATTAATAGAGTACTTCTTCTAAACTAAAATTGGCATGTTTAGGTTGAAATTTCTTCTTCATTTCTTACCATGATATGTTTTTTCTCTAGTCTTAGAATTATTCTTTTTTTTGTGCGGTACTGGGATTGAACCCAGAGGCATTCTACCTCTGAGCTACACCCCAGCCCTATTTTTTATTCTTTATTTTTGAAACAGGGTCTCACTAAGTTGTCAAGGGCCTCACTAAGTAGCTGAGGCTGGTTGCGAACCTGAGATTCTCCTGTCTCAGCCTCCCAAGTACTAGGATTAC
The DNA here is from genome assembly GCA_004027185.1 of Glis glis. Lineage (NCBI taxonomy): Eukaryota > Metazoa > Chordata > Mammalia > Rodentia > Gliridae > Glis > Glis glis. The sequence continues at coordinate 13,158 of PVJS01028445.1, read as the reverse complement.
ACACACCCGGCTCAAAATTATTCTTAATTCTGTCAGCCATTATAGGCATTTGTTAGAGCTCAGTTTTCTCCTCTTCTCTCAAATTTTAGGTGTGTGTGTGTGTGTGTGTGTGTGTGTGTGTGTGTGTGTAAGTGGGGGACACTAGGGAGTACATGTAGGCTACCTCTGAGCTCTACTCCAGCCATTTTTATTTTGAAAGAGGATCTCCCTAAATTGCTGAGGCTGGCCTTGAACCTGCAATCCTCCTGTCTCAGCCTCCCAAGTTCTGAGATTACTGGTGTGTGCCACCATCCCCAGCTTAGATGTATTTTAGAATCATGGAATATTTTAGATGGAAGATTCAGATCTTCAAAATTCTCATAGCATTTTCTCTTTTTTTTTTCCAAAATAAGAAATTAACACCCAAAGATTTGAGTTGATCTTTTCAGGGTTTCCTTCCGCGTTAAAGCCAGAAGTTTAGCTTCTTGACTTAAATTCAGATGCCTTTTCTAGTTAGCCTTTCAGTGTTACTGTAACTGGCATATTCTATACTAAATCAGAATACCTTGTCTTTATACATCTTATAAAAGCAAAAATAAATAAAACATAAAAATCTTTCCAGTTTAATTATAAAGAATAAAAGAGCTACCAAATTGTGGTTTCACCACAAATGCATTAAATATGTAGGACATTAAAAATAATGCAGGATAAATTTTCTCTTCTTTCTCTAATTGTTTATTTCCCTTATTATCTCTCCTTCAATATTACTTTTGAATAATCCTAAAGGATTATAGGAAACTAAATTAGGCTATGACTTCCAATTATTCTTATCAGTTTGAGCTCTTCTAATCCTAAAGGTCATTTTTAAGTCTATTTACTACTTAAAACAAAATTACTTGACTTTTCAATGCAAAGTAATTGTTAGGTTTAATTATACAAGCAATTTAGGCCATTTTATCTTGGTAATATATCTTGAGAACAAAAGGACATAATCTGTTGTGTGGGATAAGAGAGAATTCAGGGTTACTCCCCTGTCACTGTAGTCTACAATCACTATACACTGTGCTATGCTCACTGGATTCAACAAAACGAATAAGAACTTAGGTTTTATAATTTCTTTCTTTCATTTTGTTTTGGTTTGTTATTCTTGTACTGGGGATTGAGCTATATCTTTATCCCTTTGAAAATTTTGAGACAGGGTCTAAGTTGCCCTGTCTGGCCTTGAACTTGACATCCTCTTGCCTGAGTTGCTGGGATTACAGACATGTGCACCCACACCCTGTTTAAACTTTTATAGTTTCTAATGTGACAATATCATCATAATTGGCATACATACTCATATTTTCCTGTTGTCTAAAAATTTCATTCTTATAATAGTGTACATTTATCTTATGAAAAAAAAAATGTGTTCTGTTTCCCAGAGGAATTGCATGATAATGACCCATTGTTCTTATTGCCTGATTTGCCATTATTTTCATCATAGCATTAGGTTTGAAACTGGAAAAAAATGTTTTCTCCCCATCCTCTCCCACAAGGGAGGCATCTTTACATTTTCAGCTCTTTGAGGTAGCTCTTAAGTTATAAGAGTTTTCCTAATCATATTGGGCTGTTCACAGAGAGTGCAGAAGGGAACAATGAAAGGAAAGAATTTACTAATGTAATTTTTGGTGTAAAATCCCTGTGCAAATTTTAGAATTCTGTCTTTCAGAAGGAAACTTGTGCAATGGAAGAGTTAAATTTAAATGGCTTCCAGTGATCTGTAGGTTTTTTCCAATTGTTTTGGTAAAAAGAACTGACAAATGAGGTACCCAGTATAGCTTCTGAAAACCAAATGCAAAAATTCTTGTAAAATCAGCCTAACTCTACTTAAAATCTGTGCATTATGTGCTGAGTTCAGTATTTAGAAGTGAGCATAAAAGAATGCCATTTCTCTTTCAGTCATGTATACAGTATATGTTTTAGCTGAATCATTTATTATTGTTCTCTCTCTCTCTCTCTCTCTCTTTCTCTCTCTCTCTCTCCCTCTCTCTCTGCGTGGTGTGTGTGTGCGTGTGTGTGTGTGTGTGTGTGTGTGTGTGTGTACGTGCCTTACCTTGTTCTAGAATAAATTTCAAGTGAGGATATTTAGATTTTTTGACATGATGGTTTACATACCTAAAGTTTTCTTCAAGACTTTTAGCATGTGGACTGTGAAAGAGATGGTTTTTAACTGCGTGAGATTTGAACTTCACATCTTTCAAGGGTGGAAGCATTAACACTCCAGTAGTGCTAAGCTCCTTGTACCACCTGCTTCCCCTATTCTAAGTTCTGGCGGTTTTCCTATGTCGCCTCTATTGGCACTCTTGAGTCAGTCTTATTGGTATCAGCATGACCGTGTAAGTGGATTAGCCATTAATCTCTATAAATCCCCAAAGAATATTAACTTCTAATTTAAAAAATAAGTCTACTCATTTCACTTTCATTTTTCCATCATTAGAAAGGAGAGACCAGGAGACTAGGGCCAGGTACATCGATTTCACCAGTACAGAAAGACAATAGGCAGATTTGAGAGATTTCAAAATTTCACTTCATAAATAGCCAACATGATAGGGAAATCATGAATTTTGGCCTGAGTATCAAAAATAATGGCTATCTATAAAATCTATGAACAAAAAAGCTATACTTTTTTTCTCCTAAAATTTCATTTTTATTATAAAACTACAGTGGTTTAATATCTTTCTTTTTACCATTCAAGCTTGATATAAATTCTCCATTATGGACTATGGTTTCAGATCTGAATTTGCTAGGCATTAGTCTATACACTACAAAGGGCAGTATCCAGTTCAGCTGCATTAAATAGGTAATATATTTTGTTTAAAGTTTCAATTAAACCCAAGGCCAGAAGATATATGGCCCTTATGGGGAGTCTGAACACTTAAATGCCAATAGAAAGGTTGCTTAAGGATCATGCTCAGGTCTCAATGTCGCTTGCTTTCTTGGAAATATGATATGAGACAGTAGATTATATTTCATTGCTATTAAAGCCACACGAGCCCACCTGTTACATTAATTCATGCTTTTGCCAGCTTCATCGTAAAGGGGAAAGATTGAAGCTTGAAAACTTTATTTTTAAATTGAATTTTAAGGAAAGGAATATACTCAAATTAATACCTAATTATATCCTTCTTAGTGTCTGGTTCCCAAATAGCTTCCTTGTGTTCTGCTCGAAAAATCTGTTTTCTGAGGCTTCAATAGAAACAAATGCAAAAAGCATATATATTTTCATCTTTTGTTGGGCAGTAGCCATGCAGTGAATCTTTTACTCGGTAGTAAATACAGGTTGGAGTGTATTTAGGAAATTCATTAACTGGGTTTGAAAATCTGGCATTCTAAAAGATGACAGTTTTGATGTCATTCAGTTAAATGACCTTGGTCATATGGAAGAGGAAAATTTTGTATGCAGGACAGTCTTGAAGATTAATGTTGAGGAGATAAGAGGTTATTGTTGCACTCATTTAGAATAGGCAGGTGTGAGGCAGAAAGGTGTGACCCCTTTTCTTTCCCACTAGAATTGTCACCCCTGAAACTCCTGTAAGAGGTATATAAGTAATTAAGAAGAAAGCGCAACAAATTTATTTAATCAAACTTTTATTCATTTGGAAGACGTCAGAAATGAAGACCCAGGGAAAATTGTTTTTATGCTTAGGTTTGAGGAAGAATGGATGGCAGTATAGAATGTGATTGGTTGGAGAGGTATGCGCTAGTGGGAATAGACCCAGGGGGAACCAGCAAGGCCTGTCTGTTGTTCAGATTCCTCTGGGCCTCAGGGTAGCATTCCTTCCCAGCACTCTGGGTATGGGCCAGAGCACGCATAGTGAGGGTCTTTAAGAAAGAAGGGAGAGACTGACCTTTCTAGGTCATATGGTTTGCTTGCTTCTGGGGATAAGAGTTCTAATTTTATGATCTGCCTTAGAGAAGAGGAATTCTAGTTTTTATGAGAGGTTTTGGGGTTTTAAAGGGGACAGAAGGCAGGAGCAGTGGTAAAGGTTGGAAATGCTTTCCTTCTGAAGTTCTTCCAATCTCTTTTCAGTTTGAGTACTCAGCTTGTCCAACACGTTACTTTGGGGTATTATGTTCTGAGCTTCAACCTGAGTAACAGAAATTAAGTTTAAAATTAAATAGATGACTAACTCTGTGTGCTTTGCTGTGTGTGTATTTATGTGTTTTACCTAATATTTAGAATAATGCTATTTTTTTACATAAAAATCTCATTGAACTTTCCAAATGAGCTGGTACTTAGTTATATTTTTATCTACATCTATATAAACCATTACTTATTCAAAACAAATAAAGAATAGAAATAGAGCATGCAGTGTTTTCTTCCAGAATGCAAGTTGTTTTTGCAAACATGTCAATTATGGAAATGGAATTTTCATGGGTTGTCATGGAATCTTATCCCCAAGTATTCATTAAAGGTAGGATGAATTTTTAAATTTCTTGTATGCCTTAGTAATTACCACTAATATAGCAATTTATAGCACACATAAATTATTCATTGCCTATTAGAGAGTCATATTGCTTGATTCAGGAATACACATGAAATATATTCCTTAAAATATCTACGTAAAACTGAAGAACCTTCTCTTGTATTCTTCTCATCCATGAGAGTCCCTTCTCGCTTTCCTGCAGCTATTCTAGTCCTATATCTCTGACTGCCATTATATTCATTAATTCTTCTCAGGTGAGTACAGCATTTCTTCATTCCTTTTTCCTTTCTCTGGCATAAATCTTGTTTTTTTTTTAACTCATGTTGGCAATTCTTTGCATGACTTTAGTGTTCCCTGAGTATTCTAATGATATTAGGCCATTTTGTGTACTATATTGTAATGCTAAGGAAGACAATATTATATTTTGGGGGAAAGGATCTCCACCTCCCTAATAAATATGCACGTGAACACCCCCCACACATGCATACAGTGTTTCATTCTCTTCCTTATTTTAAAAGATTCTGAGCTATATCTAATAGGATTGATTGGCTCCAAAATTTGGGGATTGATTATTTTAGTAATTTATTTCCTTGAAAATAAAAAGGAAGTTGATTAGCCTGGAGAACTTCAGAATCCCCAGATGCAAGTAGAGAAATATTGATCCAGGCTCCTGGCTTCTTTCCCAATTAAATTTTGATGCCACATCAGATGTTTCCTGTATATAACCTCACACTAGAAATTAGGAAGCCTTTTAACTTTCATTTGAAGTTTAACCTGTGTCTTGAAGATTAGTGTTTTTAACTTAATGAAACACATATTCAGTTTTTCCCCCCTGTATTTCCTTTTTTGGGCTTAAAACTACTTTGCCGGCTTCAGAGGTTTTCCCTTAAATTTAATGCTAAAGATTGTAGTAAAGAGTTAGTTGCATGTTGAACATTTTCATAGGATTCAAAAGTACTTCATTTTATTTCCAATCCCCCCACTCCAGGAGAATAAGATGTGTTTGTTAAACTCTGTTGTCAGAGAGTAAATGAGCTCTTGTATGAATGATCATGTGGGTTTTGTCTTTGTCTTTTCCTGCTCTGTCCAGTAGCCATTGAGGATTTCTGGTCAGAACCAATATATCTGGGACAACTGGACTGTATTATTTTTATAATATTAAGATAGGAATACAAGAGATTCATAAAATCTGACAGTTACAGGTTATAGCAAGTTTTGGCATAAATACACTAAAAACAAAAGCCAGACTCCCTAATGTTTCTATGTTAATGCTAACACTATGAAGTAGGAAGTGAGAATTAAAATCACAGCAAGTTAAACTCTTGATGTAATTCACCCCAATGTCTATGGTTATGTCTGAGTACAGAGTCTGACAAAAGGAATTACTTGGAGATTTCTCCTCAAATACATACTTAGTAAAAATGTAAGCTTTAAATCCAAGTTGATGCACAATGTGATCAATTATTTATAAGATGTTTTTTGAGAACTCATTAGAGCCAGAGACTTCTGGACTTAAGCTAGAAGACAGATGACAGGATGAAAGGTTTTGTGTGTGACTCTATATATGTATGTCTTGGTCTAGTTTGGATCAGAAGGATTGTATTTGCTGTAGTAAGTCCTATAGGTAGATAAAAAGGGGCAGAAGCATTTGAGTAAATGAAGAATTGAAAACTAATCTTTAGTGGGGAAGCAATTTTGAAAAATTTCCCTTCTTATGAATTGGATTAACAGATTTTAACATAATAACAATAAACATTCCAAAAAGATTTTTACCAAAAACTTGAAAAAATGATTCTAAAGTTCATCTCAGAATTATCAGGAAGGTAGAGTCAAGAAGAATGATGGATGAGACTTGCTCAACTTGATTTTAAAATATTAAAAGTAACTAGAGTAATGAGAACAATGTACGAGTGTAGGAACAGGAAACAAGACCACTAAGACAAAGGGAGACCCTAGAAACAGGTCAAAACTTATGTAAAGCCTTTATAGACAATGAATGTATAATTAAATATTTATGAGGTAAGGAAATTATTATAAAAGTTAATCTGGGATAATTAAATATCGAGATAAGAATAAAATTAGAAACTTGCCTCACACCATATGGCAAAATACATTTCATATGGGATGAGTAGCTAATTTTAATTATGAAACTATAAAATGGAAAGAGAATACATATACCTATGAGACAGAGAATAATTTGAGGTATACAAGAACTTCACTTGTATATATTTAAAGAACTTCACTTACTATATATTTAAAGTTATGATAAATGTGTTTTTAAAAAAGATAATTATAAAAATATGATATTTTCTAAAGTAGATATAGTAGATACATGAAAAGTGGGGCGGATAATTTGAATAAACCAAAAAAAATGAGTACCGATCATGAATGAGAAAACTAAATTTTAGAAAATCTGGCATAGTCTTATTTAAAATAAGAAAGTACTTGAAGGAACATAAATACTTAAAACTAACAAAATATCTCGCTGTATAATTGATATTTTCAAAATATAAATTAAATATTTGGAAAACATCAAAATTTCGTCAATTCCTATCTAAGGGTGATATAAGTAATTCAATTTTATGAAAATATGATCTTTCAGACTTTCTGCAATATGCAGATATGTACTGTTTTAACATATTATCAATAATTCATTGATGCATCCTAATTGTAATTTCAACAGATAGATGAAACAAACCAAGTTTATTGGTTAATTAAATTATACTTATTTTATCGTAGAATTATATGGCAAAAGGAGTTCCTAAGGAACAAATTATAAGTAACACATAAAAGGGAACTAGGTATAACAACCTGTTATGTTGTGAAAAGTTCTCTTTAAAAGAAAAATGATCAGGACATAAAACACCAGTATAAAAATTAACAAAGTATACCCAATGATTTATATGGAAAACAAACCTCTCGAAAAAATGTGATGGATACTTTAGGTGGCCAGCTAAGTCCTCGAACTTCATAGTGGAGAAATTAGGTAGATTAGACAGAATACCTGTCTTGGAGGCAAGGTATCCTAACCTTAGCAGTATTGGCTGTGAGATGCTTTTACTGTATGAGGAACATTAAGCCTGCTAGAGATGGGGCATTTCATATGAGCCCTCATTCTTTAGAGACCAGAAAAAAAAAAGTTATAACGTTTGTGAGGCCTTCCACAAGAACAAGTTTTCTTCAGCATGTGTTTGTCTGGTGATTTTTTTAAAAACAAACTTCTTTAGCTTTTATAGCTCCTTGAGTTATAGCTAAGTGTGTGCAATTTGTTGTTCTCCACATCTGTCATTCATGTGTCACTGCATTGCTGTCACGATTTGGCGCATATCTGCTTACCATCTGTATAATTTATTTAATATTTTCTTTGTTCAAAACCATGATATCTGTGAAATCATCTTTTCTGATAACATTTCCAGTGAAATTCATAAGTATTAATTTTTTTTTTTTGCAGTACCGGGGATTGAACGCAGGGGCGTTCTACCTCCGCGCTACGCTCCCGGCCCTATTTTTTTTATACTTTATTTTGAAACCGGGTCTCACGAAGTTTCGAAGGGCCTCACTAAGGAGAGAGAGAGAGAGAGAGAGAGAGAGAGAGAGAGACAGGGAGAGAGACAGGGAGAGAGACAGGTAGAGAGACAGGGAGAGAGACAGCGAGAGAGCTGAGGCTGGCCGTGAACCCGGATCCTCCGGTCTCCGCCTCCCAAAGTACTGGGATTACAAGCGTGCGCCACCACGCCTGGCTAAGTATTAATTTTTTATTTTTGATTTTTTATACTTTTATTGGTGCATTACAGTCTCCCATCATAATGGAGTTCACAGTGATAGTGACAAACATGCACACAGCACTTGGTGGGCTTTCCCCTGGCTTCTTCCCCACTCCCCCCCACTCCCCACACAGGACATTGAGATTGGCATTGGTATTCTCACATATGTACATAATGTCAATGGAAGTGATTCCTTCATTGATTCTCCCTCTCTCCCCAACCCCCACCTTCTCCTAGATCACCTCCCTGGATCCACTGGACTTTCTCCTCCATTATCTAAATTCCCTCTGGTATCCTGATTACTCCCTAGCTTCCGCATATGAGAGAAAACATATGACCCTTCACTTTCTGTGACTGGCTAATCTCACTTAACGTAATGTTCTCCAGTTCCATCCATTTTCCTGCATATGACATAATTTTGTTCTTTATTGGTGAGTAGAATTCCATTGTGTGTAATAAGTATTGTTTCTTTAAAAATTATGGAAGTATAATTCACAATAGCCAAATTATGGAACTAGCCTAGGTATCCATTGACAGATGGATAGATCACAAAATTGTGGTATATATATACAATGGAATTTTACTCAGCCATAAAGAACAAAATTATGTCATTTGCAGGAAAATGGATGTTGCAAGAGAATATTATGCTAAGTGAGATTGATCAGTCTCCGTCTCTCATATGTAGAAGCTGGAGAGAAGTTGGGTAACAAAAGAGACCTCAGATAAAGGAGTAGAGACTCCAGTGGTGGGATGGAGGGGGTGTAGAGAAGGGAGAAAGGGGATAGAGATGTAATGAAGATAACGTCTCTCTATACATCATTATGATGTATAAATACAATGCAACCATAAAAGTGTATTAGAATAAAATAAAACTAAATGAAATTTTAAATGTCATTATAATAATAAAAAATTAAAAGAAAAATAAATGAATAATTGATATTTTGTCCATACCCAAAATCAAATTTGTAAAACACTGATAAATTTCTTTGTTACTATTTTATAATCACCATGAAGGCAGTAATGAATAATATCTGTGCAATCTTTGTTTCCCTTTTTTATTCATGTTTTTAACCTAAATTTATAAACAAGATATCAAGAATTTTTTAAAGGCATTGAACAATTACTGTAGTACTTGTGTAAGGGTTAATCACTTTTGATAAAGGTACTCACAAACCTTAAAAAAAATACAGTATCTATACTGAGTTTTAGTAACATTTCTGACTACATGCTCTGTATCTGAAAGTAGGAGCTGTCCAGTAATTTGAAACATAAGAATCAGTGAGATGTAGACTATTACATCATCAATAACCCAATATTTTTTCCCTTCAGGAGTTAACTTTTGCCTGGGCTATTTAGACCTGGGGCTTTTTAGGGAAGAAGAGTAACATTATTTGTTCTACATCTGAAACTGGTTTATGTATCTGCCTGAACCCAGCCTAGAGACATCCAAATCCCTTTTGTCTGTGAGTGAATTGGAAATAAATCTGGGGGACGAACCTGATTGCTACATCATCGTGCAGCAAATCTTCTCATTCTTATGAAAGTGCCTCTATTATGTCATTTTTTACAGGATGAGAAGGAAAAATAGTCATCATTGCTGCTTTCCTCCTGAGTATTATAAACATTTTTTTCTATTATTGTAAGTTAAGATAAATTACCGTACCAGGGAAGAAACCCTAACCTTTCCCCCCACCCCCATTCTTGACCAAGTATCTCTATTTCCTTCCAGATTGAATTTATTGACCTTTTTTCTGGAGGCCATTGCTTTTATGATTTTAGTATTTTAATCAAGTTTGAAGGATTATATACATACCATTCTCTCCTAAAAGTAAATCCACTGATGCCACTTATTTGTGATTATTTTTATAGTGTTTGTGTAGAATCGTATAGTGGAAGGAGCCAGAGAAAAACTCAAATATGAATTCTGAGTTTGGCATTTGCTTGTTTTTGTCTTGAGCAAGTTAGCTAAGCTGAGAGAGCCACAGTCACCTCAGTTTTAAAGTGAGACTGATGTTAATTACAGTGTAGAGATAATGTAAAGGTAAAAATGTAGTACATTTAAGATGTTAGTAGGTAGCCAATGAATAATGAACTTCATGTGTCAGGCAGCTTGATGCAATGGGGGAAAATCCTGGCTTTAGAGACACTCAGTTCTCTTAGGATAGAATTATTAATTGTCCTCTTACAGGTCACTTATCATCCCCATAAAATTCCTCTCCCTCCATAAAATGGATATTTTAATGCTTATTGTAAATTAGAAATGTAAAATATAAAGCTCCTTCCTTGCTAGCACCAGTAATATAGCAACGACTTGTTTTTGTATTGGTTGTTGCTTACATCTTTATTGAGTTGCCTTTTTGACATACCCAATTTATACATGGTTATTTTCTTGCATTTCAGGTTTTACATCTTGATATTTTTTACCATTTTAATAGACTTTTTTTGTGTTAACGTTAACCTTGGAACCAAAAGGCACCTTATATGCCACATATTTATCTCTGAAGAATATGAATAACTTATTTGTAGGAAGCATTTTTAAAGGTCAGCCCTGGATTACTATCGCTCTTCCTTATTCTTTTAATTCAATAGAGAAGCCCAAGGCAAAGTGAAATGAACCTGATGGCCAGTGTATTACACCTAGAAAACAATTTTCTGAGTAAGAGAGAATAATTTTCACCTGAGTTGGAGAGTTAGAAAGTTTGTGATTATTCTTTACTAGCTAGCTGGCCAAGCAATGTGTCAAGGGCAGGTAGTCCGGGTTTAAATTGAAGCATTGCCAATTTGTACATTTGTAATTTTTTTAACTTAGTCACTCTGCTTCTCATCTTTTTCATCCATAAAATCCAGATATTGGCACTCTCTAATAACTAGTGAAATGCATATATGAAGCAATTAATATAGCAATTGAAAATGGGTTTCATCTTACAAATATACTATGAACAATTGGTTAGTGGTCGGGAAAATAAATGTCTCAAGACTGCTAGTGAGGCCAAGAGGGAGAAAATTCTACATGTCCAAATGTACAGAATAAGAGGAGTTGGTAAACCTAATTCCAATGTTTGCCAGTTGTAACTTGCCACCCTTATTCATAGTACACACTGAATGTGTGATTATCATCAGCATTTGTTCTTAAGATATGATAAATGATTACATGAAGGTTTTCTAAGTTATGATGAGTAGTACCTAAGGAAGCTAGTTATTTATCAGTATTTATATTCATGCCAGTATGTATGATTACATTTTATTACTTATTTTATAACCATTTTGTATTTCCATGTCTCACGCACTTTATAAATTAATAACTTACTTACAAGTTCTTACTGAAGGAAATGTGCCACAGACAGATTATTTAGTAAATTAATATTTCATTTCAAAATAGGTTTCAGTAATGATAGATTTCTAACATGGGAAACAAAGCCATACTACTTTCTGAAGTGAATTTTAGACATTAGTAATTTAAGCATAATAGAGATTTGAATCTCAAAAGTAGTCTGGATTTAGGGTTATCTCATACTTTTTCTGTAAAAAGAAGGACCAACTGTTATGAATCTGAAAATCAGTTAAAGTTTTTTTATATATAAGGAGTGGAAGCTCCATTAAGTGCAATGATTGTACAACTTTCATAAATTGACTGATGGCCACTTGAAGAACCAAAGTAGAATTTCAGGTTGATAAGTGGAACCTATAATGTAGGACCATCTTCCTTCCAGCCTTATGATCCATTTTATAGGTAAGTGTTGAGATAAAATGTGTCATTGATCATCATATATTTTAAATATTTTAGTGTTTTTGCATATTTTCTATTATATAAATCATATCTAGGATTGTTTTGGTATGAAGTGCTTTGATTTTCCTAGAAAGAAATTATATGCTTTATATGTATTCAACAACAAAACAACCTGACAGTGTTTGTCAGTTTTCATAGAAGTATTATAATAAAACCAAAATATTAATAATAGAAATGTAGGGAATGTTTTTTAAAAATAATTTTTCCTAGCTGGGCATGGTGGTGCATACTTGTAATCCTAGTATTTGGGAGGCTGAGACAGGAGGATTGCAGGCTCAAGGCCAGCCTCAGAAACTTAGTGAGGCTCTCAGCAACTTAGCAAGACCCTGTTTTCAAATAAAAAATAAAATAAGTCTGGAGGTATAGCCCAGAGGTAGAAGGCCCCTGGGTTCCATCCCCAGTACCACAAAAAAAAAAAAAAAATTCTTTCCTAACCTTCCATTCTAACAACTAAAAACACTTTTAATTTTTAATGTATTCTATTCTAGACTGTGGTCTTTAGTGTGTTTTGCATCTTACCCTAAACATGTGTTTTATCTAACCAATCTTTTAAATGCAAACATGTTTTATACTGTATGGAAGAAAAATCCAAACATCTTCTCAACTATCATTTTATAGTAATATATTTTAAGGAATATTCTTAGAAGCAGAAACATATAAATATTTTTCAGTAGGTACATATATTTTTGTGAGTTTTACATATTATTTGTCACCAATGTGTTTTGTTAACCAGCCAAGCAAAGGGCATCCAAAAGGTCAGGAGATTCAAACCGATTCATCAGACATATTTGTATTGACATTTACTGTGCTAAGAAGAGGAAAATATATATATATTTTTTTGCGGTACCAGGGATTGAACCCAGGGGCGTTCTACCTGTGCTACACCCCCGGCCCTATTTTTTATACTTTATTTTGAAACCGGGTCTCACGAAGTTGCAGAGGGCCTCACTAGGTAGAAAGAGAGAGAGAGAGAGAGAGAGAGAGAGAGAGAGAGCTGAGGCTGGCCGCGAACCCGGATCCTCCGGTCTCCGCATCCCAAAGTACTGGGATTACAAGCTTGTGCCACCACGCCCAGCTATGATTTTTAAAATTGGGAGTGAGAAGGGCGTGGTGGCGCATGCTTGTAGTCCCAGTACTTTGGGAGGCAGAGACCGGAGGATCC